>JAKCPI010011075.1:0-18164 GCA_023213315.1 Euborellia annulipes | reverse complement strand
GAGGTTGGTTGGGTTTGAGGTGTGTTCTTCGTGCACGGATTATTAAGTAAGGAGATAAACAAATTTCCATTTTTTCTCTCTTAATTTATACATTATATTTTTTTCGTCATCAACTACTTTACGCGATTCCATTAGCTGAACGCATTGAAGCGTTCGTTGTTTGTGTGGTGTAGTATATAAGTAAAGGTGAAAGGGTTTTGAGGAAATAGAGGTAGAGTGGGGGGGGGAGGGGAGAGGGGTGGCAATATTTCCAAGTATTTATCGGCAAAAGACCAAATATGACAGGTTAAAGGAGACTTTGTTATTTAAAAAAAAAAGTCAAATTCCATTTCCTTTCCAAAGGAAATTTATTGATATTGAAATTAATTTTTCTTTTTTTTAAATACGCACATAAAAAAAATAACAAAATATTAAGAGCAACATTAAGGAGTGGTATATAATTAAAATAGACAAGTATATAACGAAATTTTCCAGATATTTTTAAACAGAACTAGTGAATTCAAACCCATCCTTCACCGTCCGAAATCTCAAAAAATAGGGTGTCTAGAAATGAAAATCTTTCTATATAAATTCATATATTCGTCTGTATGTGATGCTTTTATCAAGTCAGGGGGTATATAGGGGGGGGGGCACCTCAGCCTCCTCCCGAAATTTTCCAAATGCATATACTTATATAGAGATATACAGACATCAGCGGGGCTCGGCACCCCCCCCCCCCCCGAAATGTTTGATCGGCCCTTCAGTGTGAAAAACCCCGAATAGTCCCGTGAAAAAAATTGTTCCGCAGGATAGAAAACTTAAGGAACCTTCCGCAAAAGAAAAAATGTTGCACAGGGAGGCAAAAAATTTCGTGCCTCTAAAAAAAGGTCAAATGATTGATTTTCACTGACGGGTAAAAAAATTTTTCCGCAGGGCGGAAAATTTAGGTTCCGCAAAAACTGCGGAAGAAATTTTGTTTCTTTAAAAAAAATTTCCGCAGTTCAGGCCCCCCTTCTCGAAAAAAATTTCTATCTACGCCCCTGGATCAAGTACTAATTGGAATTTCGAAATAAAATTCGTGATACGAGAGATTCTCAAATCCCCACATGTGGACGATCAATAAATTGGTTTAAATTCAGAATTTTATCTTAGCCCACTACACCAGCAAGCCCCTAATAAGTTCAATTACCAACAGGAAGTTGCCAGGAAGTAAAAGGTAGTCTCTTCACCAAATTCCCAATTCACAATATTTCGGTCTAATTTTTAACCCGATGATGGTCAATTTAGACCGAAATGTCGTTGGAATTTGATTGGTGAAGAGACTACTTCTTCCTTCCTGGCTGCCACGATGATATCATTAACTACGGTCACTTCTACATTCGAGAAAATTATATACATATTAAGTAGATACTATGTAAGAGTTAAGCATTTCGCCCCTCCCACCCTCTATTTCCCTCTCATCCCAACTTAGGAATTTACGAGGGCAGGTTATTAAAAAAACTTTCTTCCAGTAAATCACTAAATTTTAATGTTAATTATTAACATTTTTAACGTAATAATTTTAATTTTTTACTTTCTCTTACCTATGTGTATATGTTAATATATAAAGAGAGAAAATATTGAACAGGGCTCGCTGGTGTAGTGGGCTAGGGTGTCGGCTTTATACAAAGAAGATCTCTGTTCAGATCCTGGGCGTGAGGGATTTTTCATTAAATAAAAATATTTATTTAATGTAAACAAATCCTCAAATAAGTCCTGAATTGGAATATAGGATCTCACCACAATAGCCCCTAGGCAACTCTACGAGGAGAGGGAGGTGCTGTGACATCCCGTCCTGTGGAAGGGAACGTAAAGAAGGTTCCCTCTCAGTGATGCATTCCTCGAAAGGAGTCGGTGTTCCTCCTCAAATTAGGACATCCTCCTTAGCAGAAAAAAAGGTTGGATATAAGGAACTAGTAAGGATTAGTTCACTAGCTTTGGCTTGGGTCCCATAGAGGGTTTAAACCCCCCCCCCCCCGTGGCTACGCCTATGAAACTCTAAATGTCAATACAAAAAATCTGGCGTGACAAGCACAGTACACCACTTTCTCTTGTCGAAGGCAAGTGCGACCAGTCACACCAGATTTTTTTTATTTATTCAAACCAATTAAACGTTTTCTCACCACTCATTTATACGCCTTCTCTCTCTCTCTCTCTGTTTTTAGTAAGGCGAATTTTGATTATCTCACTTAAAATCCTCTTTATTTATTTTATATAGCCTCCCCCTACCTCCTGCCCATCTCCTTTACCCCTTTTAACAGAAACACAAACAATTTTCCTCCAAGCAAATGAGAAGGAATTAGATTAGATGATGAAATAAAATTTTAATAGATGTTTGTTGTCAAATAACTTTCAATTCGGCTAAGAGCTAATTTGGCAACAGAGAGAAAGTCTTTTGATGCAATTTTATATTTCAATACGAGGAGTGTGGTGAGAGAATGGAGCAGTTTTATCTCTCTCTCTCTCTCTACTTCAAAGTTTATTTTAATCATATTTTGAAGGAATTTATGTTTTAATATCAAATAAAACTTTTACAAAAGTTGTTGTTTATGTTGTTGTGTATTATATATTGTTTGTTATAATAGAGTAGGTAATAAGAAAAGAGGAAAGAAAGGTGTCCGAATAAATTTTGTCAGGAATTCTGCATTTTATTCTTTTAATATGTTACTTTCTTGTTACTATTGGAAAAGTAGAATGAAGAATTTAATTATAAAAAAAATTAACCTACAATTAAATAAAATCAACGAGTATAGGCTTAATAATAATCCATCTGTTTGTCACGCTCTCTTTGATCAACTTCCTATTGAAATTTTCTGCACTTTATACAAGACATTCTGAAGAGTCTAGGAAAAATCCTAGTGTTAGCTCAAAAAATTAGAATATTACCCATTGGTTAGCATTGGGTTGTATCTCGCATTATGAAAAATTAAAGGCAATTAATTATAATAATAAAATCTCTTAAATGAAAAATAATAAATATTATAATGATATGATTAAATTTTTTTTTTTTTTTTTTTATATACCATTTTTTTTTTTTTTTTTTTTTTTTTGTATTCTAAGGGTCGAGGGTTCGGATCCCATGCAGTCCGATTTTATTTAAGCCATTTGGTTACCAAATATAATCCAATCAAAACAAAAAACTTTAATGTTAATTTTCTCAAATCTCGGTAGCTGGCGTTTGACACACTAATGCGTAACAGAGTCTATATAAGAATGCCTCGACCCCCAATTGATATATTTACAAATAATGGTTATCGTTTAAAGTCTTAAATGGCTTAAGTTGCCGAAAAGACTGTGTGTATGGATGTGTGAATGTGAGTGTGAATGGGAAAAAAGCGTGAGTGTTAAAAAAAATACATCTTAAATTTTAATTATTATTATTATAAATTCCTAATTTCTATCGGGATCCCCGTTTATTTGTCTGAGGTGCTTCCGTACACGCAGACACACACCTCAAACCCAACCGGCCTCTGGCCGAAGTCATCTACCGGCCCCTCGTGAAGTTGCATTATTTCCTATCTTTAACTCCTCCTCCTGCTTTCGTTTCTAGCTAGTAAAATAATCCTTATTTCTGGTTCCACCCGCTTTCTTTTATCCAACCTCTTCTATGCTAGGGAAGATGTCCTAGGACTCCCTCAGCACCGACTCCTTTCGAAGAATGCATCACTGAGAGTGAATCTTCTTTACGGGATGTCACAGCATCTCCCTCTCCTCGTAGAGTTGCCTGTTTCGAGGAGATCCAATATTCCAATCCAGTGCCTGGTTGAGAATTTGTTTACATTAAGGTGCGCGTCTCGAAAAGTCGTCAGAAAGCTTTTGACTACCGAGTTCCTCGAGGCGGCAAGAGATGGCGTTAGTTTTCCCCATAGGAAAACAAGGGACAAATTGCATTTCATTCTAGACTTTCCAGCTAATTAATTAAAGGCAAAAGATTAATTATTCTTTAACACAATGATTACTAATTTAATTATCTATAAGATATAGAGCTCCTTTTTTAAAAATATCTTTTATTTAATGCGATTAATCTAAAAAAAATTTTTTTTTTTTCGAAAATCAAAAAAAAGGGCTTCTATAAGTTGTAGATATTTTAAATAGCTTTAATTTAAAAAAAATTTGAGGTCGATAGCTTCAAAATTGTGGCCGCTGGAAAGTCCCAAAATTAGCACCCCGAGACGCGCACCTTAAATAAATATCTTTATTTAATAAAAAATCCCGCACGCAGGATTTGAACACGGATCTTATTTTTAGAAGCAGACATTCTAGCCCACTACATCAGCCCCTTTTAAATTTTAAAATATTAATGGAAACTAAACATATGTCGACACAAAAAATCTGATGTGAAAAGCACAGAATACAACTTTCTTTTACCAAAGATCACACCAGATTTTAATATAATATTTCATCTAAATCCAAAGGTTACTATTTTAAATTTAAGATAATTTCTACATTTCTTTAAAAATAAATTTTTATTTTTAGGATTTTCATCAATCTATTCGTCACGTAATTATTCCTTGAACAAAAAAAACAAAGGCTTTAAACAATCATGCAAAAATTAATTAAAAAAAAAGTTTTTTTTTTTTGAAAAGACAGAGAGAAATATTTTCTTTCTTTTAGAAAATAAAAAGAAAAATATTTTTCTACAAACCTAATAAAATATTTTCTTTTCATTTACAAGGGATATCAAAGATTTCTTCTTTCTTTTCTATATCAGTGTGTGTATGTGTATGTGTGTGTTTGTGAGATGAATGCTAGGTCCCAGCTGCGTCAGACGACCTCGTTTGATGACGCTTCACTTGGATTTAGACGAAAGAAGCGAGAGAGAGAGGATGGAGGCATCTCTCTCTCTTTGCCATGGCTTGCTGAGCTTCAATAAGTGGCAGGTGTTGGCCCAATTGCTCTCTCTCTCTCTCTCTCTTCAAGAATAAGGTCAAAGGGCTTACAGAGAAGACAGAGAGAGAGAACCAGATACAGTCTAATCGTCTAAAATAAAAGTACAATTGGAGATTTTTTTTTTGTCTCATTAGCACCGAAATATTTTTTTTTTTTTTTGACACAAAATTAAAGATAATAGACAAGTGAGTTGCTAAACTTGCCGGTATTTAAAATTTCAGTTTTTCTTTTTTATCTATTTATATCTATTTATTTCTTTTTTATGATGTGAGTAGGTTTGTTATCTGATTCAAGAGCTTTATTATTACAGTAAAACTTCACTTAATACCGAGACCCTGGCCGGATTAATCCTAGATTTCGGTGAAAAATTATTTTCATTAATTTTCATCAGACATTTTCGTTTTCCTAACTCGCTCATTTTTGTTTAAGGAGGTTCAGGAGCGACGTCTACACGTACTTAAAAAAAACTAGACTATAATAAGGAATTTTCCAATGAGGTTTTTTTTTAAATGAATTAAATTCATAAGAGATTATTGGGACATCGAGCTATAATTCTTTTAATGACTTATCAAAAAATTATCGTAATTAATTATTTTGTTATCAAGCAAATACAAAAAAACAATCTGTCCCAATAATCTTTAATTTTTTTTTAAATTTAAAAATGAATTTATTGTTATTATTAATCACATATTAATTAAGAAATTTTTTAAAATAAGCTTAGATGATTTATTTAAAAATCATCTGTCGAATTAGTTTAGCATTCTTGCAATAGATGGCAGGCTAGTCTAACAGCCGATATAGTATTAGCCTATATCTTGCCAATATTTATATATTTTATATATATTTTTATGCTTTTATAAAAGATACATAATATATATTAACAATTATAAAGTATTTATTGTTAAAAGATCAATGAAAATCAACCAAATGCATTAAATATTATTAGCTACCATTCTGACATCTCTTGGCAAATTTTTGAATTACTTGATATTTTGGGCATAATTTTTATGACACACTACGCCCTCTTATCAAGAAAAACATGCTTAACACCTTCGCTCCCGTTGAACATATTGCACAATGATGCAATAAACATGGCAAATAATTTATATTTTCTTACCATGACAAACATTTCTACTATCTTTCCTATGAAGTACAAGAGTGAAGTAATCTTCATAAGATTTCACTGGCAAAATTGGAATATATCGACGCTCTCAGTAGAAAAATGCCTAACTCTACTTTTTTTGGAAAATCATTTTTTTTTTTTGTATTTTCTGTTGAAGAATATCATTCTCCTTATTCCCTGAAATGGGTAAGAGAGTAATTCAAATTTTCATTGGAGCGAATTATGAAAAAATCGAAAATTAATACTTCTGAAGATAAATGAGCGCCTGGAAAGCTAGGCATCAAGTGATGTGTCGCAGCGGAGAGAGAGGCGACAGAGCAGGCGCTTTGCTATTGGTAGGCGAAGGAAGAGTCGTGAAATTTGAGGGGAGACATCATGTTCAGGAGGTGGAATTCCCAAAAATTAATTGTTGCATAATCAATAATTAGGAAGGGAGGTTTCGTCTGTCTGTCTGTCTGTCTTGATCAAATTCGAACCCTAACTCCGACCTCTCTAAAAAAAAAAATTATTATTATTATTATTATTATTATTATTATTGGAAATTCATATCGGGATCCCCGTTTATTTACCCGAGGTGCTTAAGCGCTCGAGGGCACATACCTCAAACCCAACCGGCCTCTGGCCGTAGCCATCTACCGGCACCCCGTGAAGTTACATAATTTTTTATCTTTAAATCCTCTTTCTGCGTTCGTTTCTAGTTAATGAACTAATCCTTATTTCCGGTTCCAACCTGCTCCTTATATCCAACCTCTTCTATGCTAGGGAGGATGTCCTAGTTTGAGGAAGAACTCCCTCAGCACCGAATTCTTTAGAAGAATGCATCACTGAGAGGGAACCTTCTTCACGTCCCTTCCACAGGACTGGATGTCACAGCAACTCCCTCTCCTCGTAGAATTGCCTGGGGGCTATTGTGGTGAGATCCAATATTTCAATCCAGGGCTTGCTTGAACTCACGTTATTAACGAAATAAAAGTAATTTTCTTCATCGAAAGCGGGCCTTAACCAGGAGAGGGATCCAGGAGAGGGTGAAACCTCCCTGACTTGCCCTCTGTGGGTGGCCAAAAAAAATAGGGACTGCCGGGAGCTGAAAGTCGGATTTTAGAATACATAAACCCACGGTCGAGAATTTAATCTAATATTCGTATTTAGTTTTATTATTTATCTGATAAAATAAAACTCACGATATTAACGAAATAAAAGTAATTCTCTCAATTTGTTTTTTTTCTTTTTTCTTCAAAAACTCAATGCAATATTTCAAATCGAATCCAACTACCAATCACACTAGATAATTTTCTTTTATAAATTTAATCTACATAAATTGAATGAAGAATAAAATTCTAATTTCATCTCTAATTACATACATGGAGAGAGAGAAAAAAATTTTTTTTTTTTCTAAAGAATTGGTCTTTTGCCAAATCCCTTCGTTATATTTTTTTTTTTGCTTGCCACCACCACCACCACTAGCCTTCTCTCTGTCTCTTTTACTCATGAAAGAGAAGAAGAAAATTTAATTAATTTTGCTAAGATAATATTAAAAAAAAAAAAGGAAAAAATTTGATTATATTTAAAAAAAAGATTTTTTTTTTGGCTCTAATTAAAAAAAAAAAATGGCCTTAACACTTTTATTAACATTTAATACCTTGTAAAATTGTATACTCTTGGAAGATCGATAAAGATCTGTGACTGTAGGCTTAATGATGATGGAGTCATGAAAAAAACAAGACCAATGCAGCCTTTTATTTTAATTCTTCCCCTCACTGCCGGCTCTGAAGATGGCCTAGACCTCGGGCCGAAACGTCAGCAGTGAGGGCAAGAATTAAAATAAAAGAATATTTGGCTGCACTCGTCTTGTTTTTTTTTCATGACTCCATCACCATTACTCTTGGAAGAAGAAAAAAAAAAGAATAGCCTAAACTCGGCTCTATGATTAAATAATTAAATCTTAATATTGAAGTGATCGTTACGGGAATAACTTCCAAAATATCACAAGCACAGGTGGGAAAAGGTTTTATTTGCCTAAATTTGAGATCACATCACTCCAGGCAACTCTACGAGGAGAGTGAGTTGCTGTGACATCTTGTTCTAGGAAAGGGACGTAAAGAAGTTTCCCTTTAATAGAAAAGTTAGAAAAGCGTTGGAATGAATGAATGAGATTAGGTTGCTGATAAATTATACAAGATTATACAATGTTACAAAGTATTAAATGTTAATAAAAGACCGAAACTTCTCAACTACTGTAATTTTTTGGCAAGAATGCAGGAAGGGAAAAACAAAAATAAAAATTTTTTATTTGGGGAAAATAAAAAATTTTTATTTTTGTTTTTCCCTTCCTGCATCCTTGCCAAAAAATTAGCGTAGTTGAGAAGTTTCGGTCTACAATTCTCTCGACATTACTCATTAAGCTTCAAGTTAATAAAAGAGTTTGTTCCTGTCCCTATCTTCCCCTCCTGGTATTGTTTCTAGCTAGTTAACTAATCCTTATTTCTAATTCCATCCAGTTCCTTTTATCCAACCTCTTCTATGCTAGGAGGATGTCCTAGTTTGAGGAGGAACTCCCTCAGCACCGACTCCTTTCGAGGGAAACCTCTTTACGTCCCTTTCCTAGAATGGGGTGTCACAGCAACTCCCTCTCCTCGTAGAGTAGCCTGGAGGCTATTGTCGTGTGATCTCAAATTTACGTAAATAGCCACCGGGTGTGGCGTAGTAGGTAGAGTGCCTACCTCCTATACCAAACGTCGCGGGTTCGGACCCAGGCAGTCCGATGATTTTATTTAAGCCATTTGGATACCAGATGGCTTAAATAGAAATGCCTGAACCTACAATTTATATATTACTTACAACGGTTATCGTCAAAGTCTTAAATGGCCTAAGTTGCCGAAAAGACTGTGTGAATGTGTGTGTGAGTGTGAGTGTGAATGAGAAAAAAAGTGTGAATGTTTAAAAAAAAAAAAAAAAAAAAATTTAGGCAAATAAATAGTATCCTCTGGTGGAAGCGAACTTTATAGTAAAGATTAACCATTTTATTTAATGCGATTAATCTAAAAAAAAAATTATTTTTTCTAAAATCAAAAAAAGGGCTTCTAGAAGTTGTAGTTATTTTAAATAGCTTGAATTTAAAAAAATTTGAGGTCGATAGCTTCAAAATTGTGGCCGCAATCTCCCAATATTAGCACCCCGAGACGCGCACCTTAACCTCCTTACTCCACCTACATTTTGATACCATCTAAAAGTTAGGACACATTAATTCTTTACTAATCATAATAACTAGAGACCGGACAAAAAAGCATAAAAAAATGAAAAAAAGTGCTTAAAAAAGCATAAAAAACTTGAATAAAAAGTTGTTAAATAAGCATAAAAGTTGAAAAAAAAGCATCTCATAAGCAATTTTTACTCATACTAATGGCGTATACAAATTTTTTTTTTTAAATAAACTAAATTTATTTCGCCCCGCCCTGCGAAAAATTTTGTTTTTGCGGAACCAAATTTTTTCACCCTGCGGAAAAAAATTTTTTTACAGCGCTATATTTTTTCGCACTGCGGGGTTTTTGGAAAAAACTTTTATTTTTTGGGGGGCCGGGCCTCCCCCCCCCCCCTTATATACGTCCCTGGTGTATGCGTGTGCGAATGGGAAAAAAGTGTGGGTTTTTTAATAAAAAAAAAAAAAAAACTTATAAATATTCGTAAAATAAGTTCAAATAAGCACGAAAGGGAAAAAAAGCATAAAAACTCAAAAAAAGCAAAAAAAGCATAAAAAATGCAATCTCAATACACTTAGATTTTCCTAATTCGTATAGAAATTAAATATCAAATGGTTGCTTATAAAATTGAACAATAAGCATTTTGCTTAAAATCCGGTCTCTAATAATAACATAATAGAAAAACATAGAAACCACAAACAATTAAAACCTACGTCAGCTTAACATGACGTCATTATAGGGTAGTCTAATTTCATTTGTACATTTTATTTTTAATTTATAAAATGCATTATTTTTTATAGGTTTGACGATATAAATTTGAAATTTTGTAAATGTTCGATTTTTCTGATGTGACTGAAAGTCGCACAGCACAACTTTCTCTTACCTTTAATAAAAGAAAGTTATGTTCTGTGCTTGCACACCAGATTTTTTTGTGTCATCATATATTTAGTTTCCGCTAATACGAATATTAAAATTCAAGATGTAATAAAATTTATAAGTATGTTGTAAATTCTGCATTGAAATATTGTAAAAATAATTTTAAGCTTTTACATTAAATATAAATTTTTTTAGGACATATTTCATATAAAAAAAATACTATTAATTATAGCATTTGAAACAATAACTCAATTTTAAATTTTTTTTGGCGCTTGACACACCAATGCGTAACAGGGTCCATATATAGTTAAGAGAAAGAAAAGAAAATTTTTTTGTTTTTTCGTTATTTGTCAAAATGAATTTGAAATAAAAAGTGGTCCAATTACACCAAAAACATAAATTCCTCGAAATTTTTTTAAGGCCTAGAGATTGTCTAAATGGCATTCGATGCCGAAAACGACCTTAAATGAGATTAAAAAAAAAAGATCTAGTTTATACATGCAAATATACCTTTAATTTTTAAATATTTAAAATAGACTAGATAACATAAAATCGAGATAGGTATAAATAAATCTTGATTTCCCTCCCTTCCCTTAATAAGGGTAATAAATAATCGGATAATTATTCGTGATAATTTCTATTTGGGCAAGTTTTAGACAGATAGGAAATTCAGTTCAATTTGAATATCTTGTTTGTAAATTGGAGTGAGAGAAAGAGAAAGAGAGAGAGAGAGGTGAGTGAGAGAGGCTATACGTATTACTACTACACTATGTTTGTATGTGTAGTAATATTAATAGACATTTGAATTTACCATTCAGAATCTCGCTCTCTCTTGATGTAATATGTATGATAATACTTGATTGATTTAAAGCAAAGTGAACATGGACATATCAGACTACAAAGTCTCTCTCTCTTATGAAATCTCTACCACCCCCCCCCCCCCCCTGGAAAAGCTATTATTTGTTTAATATTATTGTTCTATATCCATGCATACAGAATTAATAGACAAATATTAATTTAAATTCAAAAAAATCTATGTAGGCCTTTATGGGACAGGACAAACTAGTTTATCCTAACGTTTTCAGGATAAGCTAGTTTGTTCTAAAAACAGTTTGGCTAGTATTAATATATACAGTGATAAGATAAACCTCAAAAACCCTCTTTGGCTACATCCTCGCAACCCAACTACTTTACTTGAACTTTATAGTAAAGATTAACCAATAAAATATATTGTTAAAAAAATTCGCTCTATATCTTATAGATAATTAAATTAGTAATCATTGTGTTAAAAAATAATTAATTTTTTACCCTTAATTAATTAGCTGGAATCTTTCAAATGGAATGGAATAAATCCCTTGTATCCCTATGGGAAAAACTAACGCCATCTCTTGCCGCCTAGAGTAATCCGCTACTGAATCGTCTTCTAACGGTTTTTTTCGAGACGCGCACCTTAATACAAATCCATAATTTTTAATTAACTAAACTTTAATTTATATATTTCTATGGAAAACTAATATTTTTTTTATTTCTCATTGTTTCAGGTGAGCTCGTTTGACCTGTTCATTTGTATGGTCTCATCCACTTGGATAATTCTCTTTTCTTTCTACTAAGCCATGGTGAGTAGGCTTTATTCATTCATTCGCCTTCCCAACGTTGTGTTGCTCCAACCCTTGCTCTGTCCATTCATCTTAGCTTGTAACGCGACATGCTGATAGAAGAGCGAAAAAATTTGAGGCCATCAAATAAAAGTTCCACTTTAAAAATTGTAGATATACCGGTATGTAGGGCCTATGTTCCACTCAGTGCTTTGATGAGTTTAGATTACATTTAAAACAATTTTTTATTAATCTCAAACCGACGTCATAGTGAAGGTCTAAATTTGGGCTACTAGTGATGGTCTAAATTTGGGCTATAGCCAAAGTTGTTCAATATTTTTTATGGCAATGGATTCGTCATTCTAATGGCCCACTAACCGTATATGACATGATGGAACTATTTGGAAAGGCTTATCTCAAAGTTCAAATTGGAGAAATTCCTGCAAAAGGTTTTGAGGCTACGAGAATATTTCCCTTGAGGAAGAATATCTTTGCAGAAAGTGATTACATTGCCTCCCAGCAAGAAGCACAAAGACTTAAAGCTCACCTCCAAGATCTGAAGGAGGCTATGCAGAAGAACCTGTATAGAAGAGAGCTGTGACAGGACCACCTGCTAATCCTAATTGAGACAGGCCATTGAGGTTAGATAAACCTGGCTCAACTGTAGGATCTGCATCTGTATTTCAAGATCTCCAGCCATGTCCTACATCGTCATCTTCTTAGTATCAAGATCCTCAGCCAGGAACTTCAAAGGATTAATTTATCGAAATAAAAACCTTAAAATATTCATTCTAACAAAAGTCATAACACAAAAAGTAAACAGTAGCCGAAATTTGGACCTTCTCCTTTACTAGTAATACTGATATTTTTGAATAATATAACCTAAAATAGTAATTTAAATATATGTCTAATAAAAATAAAGGCCTACCACCAATTTAACTGTGTGATTTCAATCTCTATTGATTACACATCCCCTTTATCTATTATTTTAATTCTCTTTGATATCGGAGACGTTCATTTGTGAAATCCCCTTGTTTTTATAATGAACCGTAGAAAACATCATCACACTCTTTTTTTTTTAAAGGGATTTTAAATTTAAAAAAAAAAGAAAAAAGTTCATTCATTAAAAAATAAAGGTCAGCACAATTCTATCCCTCCTCAAAAGAGAAAGAGAGAGGAGATTATACGCTTTCTCTCTCTCTTTTTTATTCTTGTATTTAAAACAACCCAGCCCATCCACAAAATGGTCTCTGTGTTGATATCAAATAAAAATGATAATCGAAGATGTTAATTAAATTGAAGAAAAAGAAGAGATGAGAGTCTAAATATTAATTTTCACGATCGGAAATGGAGAGAATCGATCCGCCATTACCAGCCAGCCACCAGGCGATTTAATAATTAAATGTAGATGGCTGTGAATTGAATTAAAAAAACAAATTAAGAAGAAGAGAGTAAAAAAATAAAAAGAGAACGATTTTTAATTTAACCAACCAACGGAGGGATAACAAAATAATAATTATTATTTTTATTTCCTAACGAGATTCACGTTTATTTTTTTATCTGAGATGCTTTTGTGCACAAAGACAAATCAACTACCCCGTGAAGTTGCATTAGAAAGGTTCCCTCTCAGTGATGATTTCTTCGAAAGGAGTAGGTGCTGAGGGAGTTCCTCCTCAAACTAGGACTAGGAAGAGGTTGGATAAAAGGAATCGGGTGGTACCAGAAATAAGGATTAGTTCACTAGCTAGAAATGAAACTAGGAGGAGTTAGAGATAGGAAATCATGTAACTTCACAGGGTGCCGGTAGATGGCTATGGCCAGAGGCCGGATGGGTTTGAGGTGTGTATTTTCGCCTCGGGTAAATAAACCGTGATCGAGATAGAAACTTCAAATAATAATAGTTTAGCAAAAGGGCATAGAAAAAGTAGCCGGATATATTATATATTATAATATATATTATTAATTAATTATATTATAATAATTATCAATAATATATTATTATATATTATAATGTTTTTTATTAAAAAGGAATGGCCGTATAGCCAACCCTAAAAATTAAAAAAAAAATCAAAAAGGCAAAATAATTGCAATGACTCTTTCTCTTATTTGAGTTTAGATTTAGTTTAGATTTTGAGTTTAGAATTCGAGGTGTTGAGTTTTCAAAAATCGTGAATTGCCTTCCAGTCTTGACCGCTTTTTCCTTTTGAATAATCACCTTCATATAAATATATAAAAAAATAAAAGAAGTAAAATAATAATAATAAAATCTTTGATATTTATATTATCATAATATGCCTGGCATGTGAAATATTTAATATTTGAGAGAGAGAGAAATTCTATACGTGCATACATTTAAATATTCTAAATATTCTGACAGAAAAGTTTGAGAAACACAAAATATTCATATGAAAATTTCTTTGTTTTTAAAAGTTATAGAACCTGCATGAGTGTGTGTCTGTGTGTGTGTGTGAATCTCTCTCTCTCTCTCTCTCGCATGACATTTTAATATAGAGCTATATACTCTCTTTAATAATAAATAAATTTGAGATTTAAAAGCAAAAGAAGAAAAAATCTGGTGTGACTGGTCGCACAGCACACACCTAAAGGTAAGAGAAAGTAGTGTTATGTGTTATATTTAGTTTCAGCCAATATACTAGAATTCAAGAAATATAAAATAATTGCGTGGTTTTATGAAATCACGATGCAAGTGAAACTTTTTTTTCGGATCGTAGGCGTTTAACTGAAAACATTTTAAATAATTTTAAAAATTATATTTTATCAATTTAATTAAATCTCATAAATATTTTTTTTATAAATTCGTCATATATATTAAATTTCAACTTTCCAATTTTTGTTGTCACGGCTTGTGACGTCATGGCTTGTAGCGTCATGGCGTTTGGAGTGTGTGTGTATGTGAATCTGTGACAGATTTGACCAATTTGAACTTTCTCTTCTAATATTAAATTTTATTGCAAAAATTTGGTGTGTCTGGTCGCATTTTGTGTTGAGATATATTTAGTTTCCCATAGCACCTTAGAAAAAGTGGGCATCACATCAAAAAAGATTGGGAATAGCTGATCTAGAGGTTTTAAGATCAGCTGATGTCAGAGATCTTATGAATAAACCGCTCCGGTTTAAGGAGCATCGATGAAGGAGGAGGAACCGTGGTATCACAAAGGGCCTAGTTGGTCTAACAAGTATGTTCCTGATCTGGGAATGGCCACTTCAACCTAACCGAACCTAATCTAATTGAAAGTCGCCGATTATTGAGCACTAAAGTATGCAAAACATCGTCATCAATGTCAGAAGGTCGACCGGAGTGAGGTCCGTCTTCAAGGTTGATTTCTCCGCGCCGAAATTTAGCAAACCATTTTACCTCACTTTGTTTAGCTGGTGCTTGATACTGATAAACATCCTGAATGTTTTTTATGACTGCGGCAACGTTTATACCCTTACGAAACTCGTAAAGCATACATAACATGCCGTAAATGCACCTTATCGATAATAATGAAAGCTGAAGACGTCACCTTTCCAAAGATAGATAATATGTAGATGGAAGTATTAATGACAACACTTTACGAAACCTATAACTCCATCTATTGAGACTCTGCACGAACTTTTGCACTCACCCAATACTTATAAAATCAATTTACCAACAAAATTTATTATTTTTAACAAATTTCCCTGGCACCTCCAACAGCCAAATAAACGACAAGTAACCACCTCTAGCTACTTCATTATATATTTTATTATTTATTGTACCAATGGGCAACCGGAGGATGTTTCACACACCGATTCCTTTGGGTCATCAACGCTTATTTTGACTGATTTTGTTAAAAAGCTTTGCGTTACGTCCCATATTTATTTATTTTGAAATTCCTATCGGGATCTCCGTTTATTTACCCGAGGTGCTTTCGTGCACGAAGACACACACTCAAACCCAACCGGCCTCTGGCCGTAGCAATCTACCGGCACCCCGTGTAGTTACATCATTTCCTATCTCTAACTCCTCCTCCTGCTTTCGTCTCTAGCTAGTGAACCAATCCTTATTTCTGGTTCCAACCGGCTCCTTATATCCAACCTCTTCTATGCTAGAGAGGATGTCCTAGTTTGAGGAGGGACTCCCTCAGCACCGGCGTGAAGCCTACTCCTTTAGAAGAATGCATCACTGAGAAGGAACCTTCTTTACGTCCCTTCTACAGGACGGGATGTCACAGCAACTCCCTCTCCTCGAAGAGTTGCCTGGGGGCTATTGTGGTTGGATCCAATATTCCAATCCAGTGCCTGCTTGAGGATTTGTTTACATTAAATAAATATTTTTATTTAATGAAAAATCCCGCACACCAAGGATTTGAACAGGGTTCATCTTTGCAGAAGCTGACACCCTAGCTCACTACACCAGCGAGCCCCATGTTACGTCCCATAGAAGCAACTAACTCAAATATAAAATTACAACCTCGTAGCTCATTTTCTTCTTCCTTTAGACTGAACACACAAACATACAAGACAGATCATTTTTTGGACTCAAAACGTGACAAAATCTAGATTTTAATCCTAATTTTTAATTCCCAATTTCCCTTTTAGTCTCTTTTAGAGAAACAAAACAAAAAGAACGGTGGGGGGTGGGAGGAGATTTATCTTGTTCGAACGACGAGTGTCTAAGAAAAAGAGGGGGGAGGGGGGGAGGGAGAGAGAGGTCACAATGAATCTTAAATTCAACTTCACTGAACAATGTGTGTGTGTGAGAGAGAAATTTTTCTCTCGTTTTAGTGTGTGGCCACTGACCAGACAAAGGGGAGATAAGTTTCATTCGGGGGTCCAAATCTCTTCAAAAGTGATAAACAAAAAAAAAAAAAAAGAAATAAATAACACACACGCACTTTACTTTGATCTTGATTGTACGGAAAATAAAAAAATTTATTATACTACTATACTATTTTGACATTTGGCTATTATTCTTCAGATGCTTGCCGTTTTGATCGCCATTTATATTGTATACTAGTTGCAATGCCCGCATTCGGCGAGGGCCAATTTAGGAAACATACATTTTTACTTTCTTTCTTACCTCTATATATATGTTAATATATATAGAGAGAGAAAGTATTGGATTCATGTCAAAAAATTCGATGTCGAGATTTTGATGGATCTTCACGTTTTGAGGTCCCCTGAATCCAAAAAAGTGGTTTTCGCGACATAGTCTGTGTGTGTGTGTGTGTGTGTCTGGGTTCAATTTTAAGCATGAAGGAATTGAGCTAGGAGGTTGAAATTTTATATTTAAGTTAGACACCCCCTGAAGCGTGAAAATAAGCTTTTAATCAAAATCGGCCAAAGAGTACTAGTACTTTACTGATGTAGTTTTTCACTTTTTTTTTTTCGATTTTCTCAAAATTCGCTCCAACAATTTTTTTTTTTAATTCAAAAATCAATCATTTTTTAGATGCCCTTTAAAATGTATATTCTCATTTTGCCCTCGAAATTTTTTGAAGCACACTTTACTCTTGTAATTCATAGGAAAACGCTAGGAGAAATGGTAACATCACGATTATTAGCAATTATTACGATTTCAAATTATGCTTTGATCTTGGCCCGTGGGTAAAACTAACGCCATCTCTTAAGGGGCGAGTGATCGAAAAACCGTTTATAGATGATGGAATAGAAGCTGGTTACTCTAGGATGCAAGAGATGGCGTTAGTTCTGCCTATAGGGAAACAAGCATTTTAGTCCATTTCATTTGAAAGGTTCTAGTTCAGCGGTCGGGGAATCGGGGTAACAATGAAACTTTTGTGAGTAAAATTGAGTGAGTTTCAAAATTATCAAGGGGGCTATAATATGAGATGCTAAGAAGAGGAGATTTCGTTTTATTTATTACGCTCTACACTGTAAAAAAAAATTTTAATTTTAGTATGTTTTAGTATAGTAAATTTACAAATTTTCCTTGTAAATGATAACTACCATACATTCATTTGTATACTAAATTTACAAATATATGCATTCAAAAATTTTTACAACCAAAAAACATTTTAAAATTACAATTCTCTTGGAAAATTAGAGTAAATATTGTAATTTTACCATACGATTTCTAATTTTACAATACAACGGCATTGTAATTTTAGAACACGGTTTGTAATTTTAGAAAAGGGTTTGTAATTTTACAAAAAGGTTTCTAATTTTACAATACAAGGGTATAGTAATTTTCCTTTTAAGGCTGCCAACATGGCCGACTTTGTTTCGACTGCTTTTTAGCTTTCTTAATAAAGACATTTTTGGCAACTATAAGATTTATTTAAGTTATAATAATACAAAAAATAATAATATTATGATAACTTTAAGTTTATTTTTTTATTTAATTATTTAGTAAAAATAGTTTTCAATGAGGTCATACTTGAATGCCAAATAGCAGAGATAGATCATTAGTTAACAGGTGATGCGATGGTCAAATGGACTAGGCAGCAAGACTTCTACAAA
>JAKCPI010011074.1:0-13669 GCA_023213315.1 Euborellia annulipes | reverse complement strand
TTGAATCGTCGGTGGCTTTAATACCTTTTTTTTCTTTATTCGATTTCCCGAACTATAAATGCAATCTTCAATTATTTCCACCTTTAATAAATATTTCATTTATAATTTTTAAATCGATAAATTAAAGCTCAAAAATGTTATTTGAAGTTAATCTGAACACTAATGAATGAATAATTAAATTGAATATTCACTTTTTTTTTTTAGATAAATGATTCAAGATCAGTTTATTAAAGAAAGTGAGTTTTTCTATTTGTAATGAATTTGGTGTACCTTTCAATTAGCCTTGAAGGCAGTCAGTCTGTAATCTTGCATAGGTGGATGGGAAATGACAGGTCAGAGCTGAGTTCAATCAGTCGGCTTTGCATAATGCACGACGGCACGCTCCTAAGTCACCTGCTTAGGAGCTTAGGGGGACTTTACGCCCCTCCTCGCGTGCCTCTCATGAACAAATCCATGGCCATTTTATTCTAAAATTTAAATAAGCTGGAACCAAATAGTAATGCTCATTTAGAAGGAAATTGACAAAATTAGTAAGAGAGATTATCTAAGTTCTTTGAAAGAGTAGAACTAATCATAATTCATTTAATATTTAAAAGTATACTTTTGACCTATGGAACACTGGAATCAATATTGTCCAATATATTTAAGGAAATAATTTTTTTTGGAAGAAAGAAGTCTTTTCTAAATATCAACATTTTTTATAAAAATTAATATAATATTATTGAAGATATGGGACATCCTGGTGGATATTTTTGAGAAGGGAATCTGGAGAATATTCGGATTACCTCCTCCCACTATACTTCTACTAGGGTCCGACCGAAACAAGATTTTCAGCCGAAACCGAAATTCGGCCTCAATCTTACAATCTCCGAAACTTGTATTTGAAAATCATTTTACCTTTTTTTTCGCCTCTTTTCCACCGAACGGAAAATGTTTTCCGTGTGCAAGTCTCATCCCATCTTTTCTATCTCAGATTTCGGCCTGCCGAAAGTTTCGGCTGGTTTTTGGCCGAAACAGAAACAAGAATTTTTGGACGAAACCATAATCGAAACCGAATATTCGGTCGGTTCCTAACGTCTACATTTCAGAGTTCAAACGACTTCTTCTTCAGTAAGGTCCGCATGGTCCTGAAGAAGGAATCGTTTGAACATCAAAACGTATAGTGGGGCTCCAAATAAATTGGCCTAAATATCATCTCCAAGTGTAAAAAAAATACGATACGTTGATATATTTTTTTTATCTCTTGGCCTTTTGCTTGGCAATGGATACAAATCGATACAAAAATTTGTATATAAAATACTTAAATATATAAAAACAAAATTTTTACAAATAGAAATCCTCCACACTTTCTCCGCGGGGCGAACTACCTTTATCCTAGGCCGCCGGCCCAATAAACTCAACTGCCTCTCATCTGCCTATTATAGGTTACTAATGAAATTAAAATTTCATTGACACCACAAGATAAAGACCAAAGAGAAGATAAAAAAAACTGCACGCCATCTTACAAGCCTGATTGGAACTCAGTCGCAATTCTAGACGCCTGATAGGGCTGCAACCCTCTAAGAAAGGAGAATGCGTTTTCTAGATGGACTTACATTCAATCTTAGAGCTTTATTTGGAAAAATTCCATCTTTTTCAAACAAAACTCTACCTGGTTAATAAATATTAATAATATAATGGAAAAAATATACCGTATTTTAATACATTTTAATTGAAATTTAGTACATTTTCAACCTGCTTTATTCTTTTGAAATTGCTTCATTGCCTTGATAGTGATTCAAGGATGCTGAGAGGATCGTTGTCCTAAGCACGTGCCTCCATTATTCTATTCTTTCATTATTAAAGGAACCTTGATTCATTCTCTTCTAACCCACCTTCATATTTTAGATAATAATGTCTTGATGTTGATGTAATAAACTCAACACTCTTGCATTCAATTTTACTTATCAAAATAAATCAGACAATAAAGAAAAAAAATTATAAATTTCTTGTTCATCAGATAAGGTAAAAAAGAAAAGATAAAAAACCATGAAATTGGAACTCTTCTGACCCTCACAGAAGTAATTATTTGTCGACAAAAACGCAAGATTAGTACTTTCTGCGTTATTGTTTCTATTTTTTTATTTCTTCTAGGCTGTTTAGCAAATTAGTATTTAAGATTCCTTACAAGGGTTTCTTTAGTTATGAGTATATGAAATTTTGTAATTATATTTAAATCTACATATTAAGAAACTGTTAGTATTGTAGTTGTGGCTGTTGAGTTGTATCAAAGAAGGTTGCAGGAGTAGAGACTGGCAGCCAAATTTTTTTCTTTAAATATTTTATTGGGCCGACGTTTCGGGAGAAACAGTTAATTTATTGAAATTAATGAATAGTCGGACTATTATTAGTTGAAAAAAAATTTAAACAGATAAAATGCACACTCAGAAAAGATCCAAAATTAAAAAAAAAAATATTTTGAAGTTCTCTACTGAATGACAATAATAATAATAATAATAATAATTAGGGTAAATGAAGAAACTGGTTGATTGGTAAGGAAAAAGAATTACATAATTGAAGGGGTCGGGCGCAGATAGCGTTAACCCACAAATATATGGACTCTTTATTTTGAAATTAATGTAAGTTCATTTTCTATTTTTTGAGAAAATTAAAGGTTAGCATATCTGTTAATTTAAAAATCTGGTGTGACTGGCGCACAGCACACAACTTTCTCTTACCTTCGGTAATCGAAAGTTGTGTACTGTGCTTGTCACACCAGATTTTTTGTGTCGACATGTATTTAGTTTCCGACAGTAGGGTACAATTGAATTCAAGATGTAAAATTTATAAGTATGGGAAAATATTTATATTTTGATACCATGGCAACCATTTCTCCTATCTTTTCTATGGAGTACAAGAGTAAAGTGGTCTTCAGAAGATTTCAATCACAAAATGAGAATATACATTTTATAGAGAATCTAAAAAATAATTGATTTTTTGAATTTTAAAAAAAATCGTTGGAGCAAATTTTGAGAAAATCGAAAAAAACTGAAAAAGTGCATCAGTAAAGTACTAGTACTCTTTGGTCGATTTTGTTCAAAAGCTTCGTGTCACGTCCCATGGGGGTGCCTAACTTAAATATAAAATTTCAACTTCCTAGCTCTTTTCGTTCTTGAGATATTTTGTTCACAGACACACACCACACACACACAGACAGACAGACCATGTCGCGAAAACCACTTTTTTGGATTCAGGGGACCTCAAAACGTGAAGATCCATCAAAATCTCGACATCGAATTTTTGACATGAATCCAATACTTTCTCTCTATATATATATTACATATATACATAGGTAAGAGAAAGTAAAAATATAGGCAAATTATATGGAGTCTGGCAATGCTTCTACTGATTTACAAATGTAATTTGGTTATATAAATTTGATTTAGGCGAATTTGAGTAAACTAAAGTATTTTTACGGCCTGCAAATGGACTTATCACTTTCATTATTAGCCAATTGTAAAATTCGTTTAATTTCTTCTAGACTTTCAAGTCTAATCTCAACCGGCATCTTTTCAGTTCCCTCCAGTTGAGTTTCCCTTTTATGCTTCTCATTTTTTCTTTTTTAAATATATTCTTCCTGGCTGCATGTGACCACTGGTCATTATAGGTCTTCGGAACTTATGCATCCATTCCAAAAAAAAATTCAATTGTGAAAAATCAAATATTCTTCATATTATTCCAATTTTGTTTACAAATAATGACACTTATATAAAATAAAAGTAGTATTTTTAATTTTAGACGTTAATTACATTGTTAAAATTATAAGATATTAGTATTTTTACTTATGCTCTGCATCTGGCATTGTTTTGAAATATTCATGATGCACCGGAGGCCTATAAGGTAATAACTGCTTGATATTTTTATATTAATAAATAACCTAACCTAGTAACCCGTGACGTTATTTCAACTTTTTTTCGGGGGAGAGGGGGCAAACTTTTTTTCTTAGAATTGTCTTACACATAAGTATCTCAAATTTGACCAAAAAGTAATTAATTTGATTAATTTTACTTTCTCTTACCCTATATGAAATATATATGCTAGAGAGAGAAAGTATTTTTTAATTTTGTACTGTTTACATACCCGTAGATATATTTTGAAATATTTTATTTAAAAAAGAATAATATAAAATTTAAAAAGGATCAGAGCCCTTGGGGGCAAATGCCCTCCCCTGCCCCCCTCCTCCCTCCCAAATGACGCCTCTGCTAGTAACTATTATAACACGTATATAAACAAATGCAAAATAACAGCCTATTGACAGGCAATCATCTGCTAAGCTACCTACCTCAAATTGAACTTACACCATTTTCATAATGAATGTTTACGCAATTTATTTAACTGATCGTTTTTCAATAGTACAAAACAGGAATTTATTCTCCGGTCCTTTCTTTAATCTTAATTTCTTTAGATAACTAGATTTTAAATTTTTTTCCCCCACTTTAAACCGTCCCTGCTCAATTGATGGTGCTGAAAAGTCGCGTTTGTCATATTTATGGGTTAGGACTATCTGCAGCCGACCCCTTCAAGTGTAATTTTAATTAGTTTTTAATTATTTTATGAAATAAATAAAATTTTCATCTTCTATAATCAAACTAGCAAATAAATGGGACTATTTTAGGGGGAGCCCTCAGATAAAAGTCAATAATGATCTTAAAAGAAAGTACAAATATTCAAATATTCAAATATGAATAATTTACTTCCACCAAGTTTTATTAGTTTATTTGGCATTCTATATCTTCAAACATTATTGAAACAATTTCTCCTTGATTACAGTTGACTTTATTATTCAACTTTTTCATACCCGACGAAAAGCAAAATTTACTCATTAAAGAATTCTCCTAAATTTTTTCCATTAAACTTTTTAAAATGCAAAAATTAAGAATTTCTTTATTATTAATAATTTGTTTTTTTGAGTAGTAGTAGGAAGATTCAAAATTTTCTTTATCGATTAAGAATTAATTTTCATACTTATTCGTCTTTCCAAGTTGGTATAAAAATATGTTTGTAACAAATAAGTATGAAAAACGTCTCTGATTTGGATGGAGAAAGACTGGCATAGGGCAGGATAAGAGATTCTTGGGTTACTCAGGGGATTCCCTGAGTGATTAAAGATACAAATATGAAATTTTTGCTTTACTAGTGATTAGAAATTTTCAAAATTTTTGTGCAAACTTCTTTTGATACTCCCATTTATTTTCAAATAGAGAGTAGCCAATTATTATCAAATTTTGATAATTCATTCATTTTTTCTCTAAATATAAAATTGTGTTACATCCCATGCGCCTGAAGTCAAATGAAATAAAAAGTCGACTTTTGGGATTTCGACTCGAATTTTAATTGGCATTGGAATTCATCTCATTAACTTGATCCTCAATTCAAGCCTAAATAGGGAGTCTAATTAAGTAGTTAAAATGATCAAGATATACAGTTAGTATTTCTTTTAGTGATCTTGCCAACATGATCAAAGACTATTATTTATTATGGTATTTAAAAAAGAGAAGCATATATCCGCTCAAAGCCAGTAGTTAAAGAATGAATTAAAATAAATTTATATATAAAAAAAATCACTATTAATTAACGTAAAACAATTTTTGTTACTTCCTTATCTGTTACGCTGGGGTTTAAAGCATCGGTCAACAATAAAACAATGATATTGTAAAAATATTCTTATATTTTTTATAAAATGTTTTAATTATTAAACTAGCTGGCGGGCCTGGCAGGAACAAAGAATAATAGCCACCAAAAGAACAAGTCAAACTCCACTCAACATCTGAATCGGTGTCGATTCTAAGAAGGCTGTGGAACGCTCGCCGGAAGCGAGGGATACATGCAATATTCTATAATAAATTTGAATATTATAACATCTTTTGGCATTGACACAAAAAAAAAATTGAAAAATTGTAGAAAATAAATATTTCTAAAACTATCACTCATTCAGAGTCATGGTTTAAAATTTTTCATTTTATTTTTTTATTTTATTTTTTTTTTTTAAAAAAATATCATTCATAATTGCAAAATTAAAAAATTCAAAGTTAAAAAAATTAAAATATTTAAATTATAAAAAATTTAATTTAATTAATAAAGTGGATACCCAAAGTTACGAGAAAATACTGAAAGTTTATGGGAATTTATAAAGTATAAGGGTTTTGGGTGTCAAAAAATCAAAATAAAAATTTAATAATTATTAATAATTTTTTAAATTTTTTAAAAAATATAGTCTTGCCTATGGCCAACAGCCCCAAACCCAAATCTGAACTTTGTATCACATAATCTAGTATTTTATTACAAGAAGACAGGAAAATAGGGTGGGAGAGAAGCCTGATTATATATTACCATCTTATATTTTCTTAGATTTAATAACATAAAATTTGGAAAAAAAATCATAAAATCATAATCTTATCACATAAAAAAAAAAATATTGGTTGAGTCCCCTTCTCATCTTTTAAAAAATAATATTTTTAATAAAAACAAAACTGAAAACTCCACTTTACTCATTAGGGGTATGACTTTTTTACAACCTCGGATCCCTGTATCATAACTTGATGAACTTTTACTATATATTGAATAAAATCTTACTTTCAAGGTGATTTGATAAAAAAACGTCACGCACAAATTGATTTGAAAATTTTATATATCAGATTTTTTGCCAATTTTTTGAAGTCACTTTAAATAGATACAAAATTGTAAACAAGCTTTAGAGTCACTTATATAGGGTCATTAATGACATAAGGAAGTCAAATATTCTAGATAAGGTCATTGCTGAGGATGAATCTCAGAGGGGGGGTTGTCCTTGTTGAGGGAGGAGTCTTGGTAGACTTGTTCCATATCTTTGATTGCACCGCACGCTCCCAACATTGGTTGTTTCGGGCAATGTTGATTGGAAATTCATCTATTTTCCAGTGGGTTTTCAAGAAATTTATCCCTGCTAATTCAGAGCTGCAGATAGTTCATCAACATCTTAAACGCGAAACCATTGGCAGCCGATTTAATGATCAGTCCATTAGTAAGAAATGAACGAACAAATTTTACGCAACCTGTTACGGATTTCAGGCATCAGAATAAACGCAAGAAGGGCTAGAATGGCACGAGAGGTCCAGCGTGCATTGCTGATATTTGGAATTTGTTGAAATTTCACGAAAAAGATTTCATTACTTTCACAAGTTGTCAGCGAATTGACCGAAGACACGAGTGAGGGGGTAAAGAAACTTCATGTCGTCTCTTCAGCCGCCTGTTTCCTTAATTTTAGTTTTAACGTTGCTGAGGGCTCCTTTGAATTTATTATAATTGCTAATTAAATCCTGCACAAAGAAGTAGTGGATGTTTGATAATTTAGTCAAACCATGGAGCTCATCGCCCATAAGAACACGTAGAAGGCGATTCAGCAGATAGAGCTGGCAACTAATAAACTTGGTTTGGGGTACTTTTCTCTTCGAACATTTGCTGCAGCCGATCTTTTATTTAAAATAATTAAAAAAATACTAAAATTTGCTTTTATAAATAGAATTTATATAATTTATCATTAAATCTATATGAGAAAAAAATAAAATATATTTTTGATTTTGGCTTTAACCCCAAGCCCTTCCAAGAGGGTACACCTCCCCCCCCCCGCCGGGATTTCCTAGAGCGTTCTGAAAGTTATAATTGACACCAAATTAATCAAATTAAGCTAATTAAAACTCAACTACCCGCTTTGTACACCTCCCTTATATACCAGCTTATACAAGACTGCGACCAGTCAACCTAAAATTTCAAAGTGGTTTGTGCGTGACCTTTTTTTTTATTTTAATGGAATAAACGTCATTTTAGTCATTAATAGGCAAAAGTTCATTGAGTCGTGATACAGGAAATCTTAAAAAAAAAAAAAAGTCGAAAAGTCATACCCCTATTACTCATACTTCTTTGGGAAGTTACGAAAAATTTGAATATTTGATCCTAGAGGTTTGCATGCCGTTTCATGCAACAAAAATTTATTTCAATTGGATTGGCTCCCAATAATTAGACACGAGTCTAATTGGCTCCCAATGCCGAAAAAGACTTTAAATAATAAAAAAAAAATATTTGTATAGATTTTGGGTTATGATATACTAGTGCAAATATTCATATATTTGTACTCAAAAAAATCTAGAGTGATAACACATCAAATAGCTTTTGATTACCGAAACAAACAAGAAGTTGTGTGCTGTGAGGTCAGTTCCACCAGATTTTTTTAACTATTTTTTTCATTCATATTTCAGAAACTTAACGGGCATATAGTGACTTTCAAAAATTACAGTGTCCTTCTCCAGAAAGAGTAAAGTTAGATAAATTTTTGAATGTACCAGGTATGTCTTCAATAGTTTAACTATTAAGAATATGAGATTTTATTTTGACAAAAATGGCAACTCTTTTTATTTTAACTGCCTTACATAAAATAATTTTAATTTTGTTTATATAAAAAGTGATGATGCAATATCAAAGATGAATTAAAAAACTATTTCCGAAATGGAAATATTATAAATATAATATTTATCTTGCGATTAAAAAAAGGAAGGAAAAGAATAATTTTCTTTAAAAAATATGAATGGAAGACAAGTAAAAAAAAAAATGATATATTACAAAATATCTTAAAAATTGGTGTAACTGGTCGCACTGTCACGAAAACCACTTTTTTGGATTCAGGGGACCTCAAAACGTGTATATCCATCAAAATCTCGACATCGAATTTTTGTCATGAATCCAATGCTTTCTCTTAATATATATTAACATATATAGAGGGAAGAGAAAGTAATAATAAAAATTTGACATAAGCTTAAATGATGATTCTCGACGTTTTAGACCTTCTTCAATGTGTCAAAAAAAAATTTTTTAATCATGTCTGTATGTGCGTTTTACTTGAAAATGCAAGCATCCATGAAATTTGGTATATACTTCTTAATAAAATTGTAGATTTGAATCAACTTTTGGAGTAAATACGTCAACCGGAAGCAGTACTTTACCTAATAACCTAATCACTTAATAAGATTTTTTTTTTAATTTTAAAATTTGTAATTTTATTTTTCATGTTGTGATAAATTTCTCTATTTTTTGACGTTTTTTCGAAAACTGAATAGTATTTGAAATAATCAACGAAGAAAAAAACATGTCTACTAATTTTGAAGATATACAAAGATCCTTCAGGTGTCAATGAAAAGAAATATAGAGTAGGCTATATGAAAAAGTATGGGGGTCATTTCAACTTTTCTTGGAGGGGCAAACTTTTGTTTTTCTTAAAATTTATTTACCTTCTTCTTCTTCTTCTTTCTTCGCCTTAATCCCGCAGTGCGGGGTCGATGGAGGAGGTGGGGGTTTTTGTGACCGGGAAAGAATAGAACAGGCCGGCCCGTCGCACGGTCTAATGCCTGTTGAAAATATAGAAGGAAAGAGACAGACATACAAAGAACTGAAGGACTGACTGTCCCAGCTAGGGCAGCTCGTGGTCGCCATCCACGTACCCACAAGATGTGGGCCCCTGAGCAATTAAAATTTATTTACCACTTTGGCCAAATTTAATTTAATAAATTGTTTAATTTTTTACAATATATATTTTTACCCGTAGATATATTTTGAAAAATTTTATTTAAGAATAATATAAAATTCAAAAAAGACGAGCCCTTGGGGGCGAGGAGCAAATGCTCCTCTCCCCTTAGCGTATAGTTTATATTTTAGTAGTGAGTAAAACTTTTTTATTTCCTAAGGGGATCGATTTTCTCAAAATTTGCTCCAATTATTTTTTTTTTAAATTCATAAATCAATTATTTTTTAGATGCTCTTTAAAAGGTATATTCTCATTTTTCCCTTGAAATATTTTGAAGCACACTTTACTCTTGTATTGCATAGGAAAGATAGAAGAAATGGTTGCCATGGTAACAAAATATAAATATTTTCCCATGTTTATAAATTTTTCATCTTGATATAATATATCAGCCGAAACTAAATATATCTCAACACAAAAATCTGGTGTGACAAGCACAGAACACAACTTTCGATTATTGAAGGTAATGGAAAGTTTTGTGCTGTGCGACCAGTCACACACCATATTTTTTTCCATTCTATTATTTCACCTAGAGCTGAGAATTTTCGTACATAAATCAAATGATATTTTTTATTAAAACCCTTAATTATGATAAAAAAAAGGACACTACGATAGTATTTAATGATAATCGCTTATAAATAATTTATCTGAATGAACAAAAGTTGAATTGTAATTATAGTTCAAATTTCAAACTAGTAAAAAATTAAAATCTATTAAATAAAATAATGCTTATTATTCCCCGATGCAGTCTTGTTTAAATTATAACATTTTTCAAACTTTGCTATATTTATAATTCATAATCAAAGGTCATGAATTGTAGTTTTATTTTTTTTCATTTTATATTTTCTTGAGTTTAATAATGAATCAGATTAAAAGAATATATCTTTGATGTTGGTTAGAAACATGACTTTTCTTTTAACCCCTTTAATTTTGATTAGGGGCGTAGTTACAAATGGTATATGACCAGCAGATGGCTTGAGATAAAACCCTCCCTCAAACTTAATAAAAAAATAAAGAATCATATATTAATATTCAAATAAGAAAGTAAAATTATTGATAAGAATATAATTGAAAAAAAGAAAATTGTGTTCTTATCGCCCATTTTTCCTTTTTGCTATTCATTATCTAATAGCCGAAATTCGTGTAATATTTAGTATTTTTTCTACAATTAGAATTTGTAACTATCAAAAATGATATAGAGATAGATATAGACTTATTTTGCCTACTGTAGAGAGATAGAATTTGGTTAAATCCATATAACTCATTTCAGCCTGTTTGTCAATAGGTTAGAATTATTGAATTAACCATTCCTTAGGACGATTTTCTTTAAGGAGCATTTAAAAAAAATGATTGATTTATTAATTTTTAAAAAAATTTTGAGAAAATCGAAAAAAACTGAAAAAGTACATCAGTAAAGTACTACTAGTTTTTGGCCTATTTTGTTCAAAAAGCTTATTTTCATGACTTAGGGGTTCGTCGAAGCTTTTGAACAAAATAGGCCAAAGAGTACTAGTACTTTACTGATGTACTTTTTTAGTCTTTTTGATTTTCTCAAAATTTGCTTCAACGATTTTGATTAAAATTCAAAAATCATTTATTTATTAGAGCTCTTTAAAATGTATATTCTCATTTTGCTCTCAAAATTGTAAGACCACTTTACTCTTGCACTTTATATGAACGAAGAAATGGTTGCCATGGTAACAAAATATAAACATTTTCCTATACTTATAAATTTTACATCTTGATTTCTAATATATCGGCGGGTGCCTATCTTCTATACCAAACGTCGCGGGTTCGGACCCCAGGCAGTCCGATGATTTTATTTAAGAAAATGCTTGGACCCCCAATAGATATTTTAAATAATAACGGTTATCGTCAAAGCCCACAACTTTCGATTACCAAAGGTAAGAGAAAGGTGTGTGCTATGCGACTAGTCACACCAGTTTTTTTTAATGATATATTTGAATATGAAAAATTTTTTTAAAGGGCGTGAAACTTACAAAAAATTGGCCTTTAAAAACCATTGGTATGATTAGACATCTTATATAGTATGTCATTATTCAGAGAATAAGAAAAATTACAATTTTATTTGTGAAAAAGCAACAATTATTATTTTTTTTTTAATTTTCATGCATTCAGCCATATTTAATATAAAATGTCCTCTTAAAAAATTAGGAAATATAATTTCTTTCGTCGTTTTATTATTTCCATTTCATCGAAAAAAATAACATCAATCATATTATTAGTAAAATATAAGTAAAAATCTTTTTCATTAAAATTCAAAAAAAGGCCAATTTTCAGTTAATTAAAGTTAAGTCAATAAATTGAATAAATTAGGGGGTAGCAACAATGGCGGTTGGCGTCGTTTCCGGCGAATAATGACGTATCCCGGGAGTCATTGCCATTGGTGGCCGGCGGCTACCGCAAGTCCTCCGACCGGAAATATAGTTCAATTGTTTCTTAATCAGCAAACAATTACTAAATTATTGGGCTTGCCAGGGAGCCATCTAGGGAATGGCCCGCACAGCTATTATTATACAATACAATACTAATAATTTAAGGCTTGGATTACGAAAAAATATAACTTTCATTGAAATGACATTTCGTATAAATATGGGAAATGTAATTTGATTAATTACGCATAACAATTGTAAACTATCTAATGACAGTTATAAGTTACAATAATTTTCCGGACTAGAGGACGGCTTTTGCTAACTTAATAATATATTTTACAATGAAAACAATTATTCTTTATGTGAAATTGTTTATGCCCTATTTAGTATGATGATGTATCTATTTTAATTTTTAAAAAATCACATAACCTATTTATTATTTCTTAGATAAGTATTATTATATTCTTTTATAGACAAGAAAAATATGCATTAATACATTTTTTTTAGTTGACATTAGTTATCGTTTCTCTCCTACTCATTTTTGCTAAAGGTAGGAAATGATGAAATTGCATTTTGATATTTATTTAAAGAAATCTGAATAAAAAAACAAATTTCAAGAACTATGAAATAAAATACTAAACTTGCACTATAAATTCTTTATAATAGACCCATGAGCATTAGATTTTTTATATTTTATCTGAACATTTTTTCTACGTATTTTGTCTTAAAGGGATATAGGTCTATATATATATATGGGTGATATCCAGCAACAAACCTTTATAAAGAATTATATATATCATGTGTTGGTGCCTGAAGTAATTATGAAAAACATATAACCAAGTGTTTAATAATTTAAATAAGTGAAAAATGTAGGTACCGCCGGGAGTCGCACCACGGATCTGTCGATTTACGCTCAACATGCTCTACGCGTAAATTGAGCGTAAATCGACAGATGCATGTTTTTCAAACCTTTATAAATTGTTTAGTGATTTTTGTATTTTTACTTTCTCTTACCTATATATATATATATATGTGAGAGGTATTGAAGTCATGTCAAAAATTCGATGGGGAGCCGGATATAAACGTTTTGAGGTCCTCTGAATCCAAAAAAGTGGTTTTCGCAACATGGTCTGTGTGTGTGTGTGTGTGTCTGTGAAGAAAATATCTCACGAACTAAAAGAGTTACGAGGTTGAAATTTTATTTTTAAATTAGGCACCCCCCCCCAAGGGGTGAAAATAAGCTTTAAACAAAATCGGCCAAAAAGTACTACCGGTAGTACTTTACTGATGCACTTTTTAGTTTTTTTTTTTTTTATTTTCTCAAAAATTCGCTCTAACGATTTTTATTAAAATTCAAAAATTATTTATTAGATGAGCTTTCAATGTACCAGTATATTCTCATTTTATCCTCAAAATTGTTTGAAGTACACTTTACTCTTGTGCTTTTTTAGGAAAGACGAGAAATGGTTGCCATGGTAACAAAATATAAATATTTTTCTATACTAATAAATTTTACAACTTGGTCTAATATATGGTGGGGCAAGCACAGAACACAACTTTCGATTACCGAAGGTAAGAGAAAGTTGTGTACTGTGCTGTACGACCAGTCACACCAAATTTTTAATTTTATTAACTCTATATAGTAACTGCAGTGATGATGGAGCTGGGATATGAAAATATTTGAAAAATA
>JAKCPI010011073.1:0-19175 GCA_023213315.1 Euborellia annulipes | reverse complement strand
ATCTCAGATTTCGGCCTGCCGAAAGTTTCGGCTGGTTTTTGGCCGAAACCGAAACAAATTTTTGACGAAACCATAATCGAAACCAGATATTAATGGTCGGTTCCTAACGTCTACATTTCAGAGTTCAAACGACTTCTTCTTCAGTAAGGTCCGCATGGTCCTGAAGAGGAATCGTTTGAACATCAAAACGTATAGTGGGGCTCCAAATAAATTGGCCTAAATATCATCTCCAAGTGTAAAAAATACGATACGCTGATATATTTTCTTTATCTCTTGGCCTTTTGCTTCTGGCAATGGATACAAATCGATACAAAAATTTGTATATAAAATACTTAAATATATAAAAAACAAAATTTTTTACAAATAGAAATCCTCCACACTTTCTCCGCGGGCGAACTACCTTTATCCTAGGCCGCCGGCCCAATAAACTCAACTGCCTCTCATCTGCCTACTCATAGAGGTTACTAAAGAAATTAGAATTTCATTGACACTACAAGATAAAGACCAAAGAGAAGATAAAAAAACTGCACGCCATCTTACAAGTCTGATTGGAACTCAGTCGCAATTCTACAGACGCCCTGATAGGGCTGCCACCCTCTAAGAAAGGAGAATGCGTTTTCTTCACAGATGGACTTACATTCAATCTTAGGAGCTTTCTTTGGAAAAGTTCCAATCTCTTTTCAAAATAAAACTCTCTACCTGGACCAACTGAAAATATTAACCTAATTCAATGGAAAAAATATACCGTATTTTAATACATTTAATTGAAATTTAGTACATTTTCAACCTGCTTTATTCTTTTGAAATTGCTTCATTGCCTTGATAGTGATTCAAGGATGCTGAGAGGATCGTTGTCCTAAGCACGTGCCTCCATTATTCTATTCTTTCATTATTAAAGGAACCTTGATTCATTCTCTTCTAACCCACCTTCATATTTTAGATAATAATGTCTTGATGTTGATGTAATAAACTCAACACTCTTGCATTCAATTTTACTTATCAAAATAAATCAGACAATAAAGAAAAAAAAATTATAAATTTCTTGTTCATCAGATAAGGGTAAAAAAGAAAAAGATAAAAACCATGAAATTGGAACTCTTTGACCCTCACAGAAGTAATTATTTGTCGACAAAAACGCAAGATTAGTACTTTCTGCGTTATTGTTTCTATTTTTTTATTTCTTCTAGGCTGTTTAGCAAATAAGTATTTAAGATTCCTTACAAGGGTTTCTTTAGTTATGAGTATATGAAATTTTGTAATTATATTTAACTCTACATATTAAGAAACTGTTAGTATTGTAGTTGTGGCTGTTGAGTTGTATCAAAGAAGGTTGCAGGAGTAGAGACTGGCAGCCAAATTTTTTTCTTTAAATATTTTATTGGGCCGACGTTTCGGGAGAAACAGTTAATTTATTGAAATTAATGAATAGTCGGACTATTATTAGTTGAAAAAAAAATTTAAACAGATAAAATGCACACTCAGAAAAGATCCAAAATTAAAAAAAAAATATTTTGAAGTTCTCTACTGAATGACAATAATAATAATAATAATAATAATTAGGGTAAATGAAGAAACTGGTTGATTGATAAGGAAAAATAATTACATAATTGAAGGGGTCGGGCGCAGATAGTGTTAACCCACAAATATATGGACTCTTTATTTTGAAATTAATGTAAGTTCATTTTCTATTTTTTGAGAAAATTAAAGGTTAGCATATCTGTTAATTTAAAAATATAGGCAAATTATATGGAGTCTGGCAATGCTTCTACTGATGTAATTTGGTTATATAAATTTGATTTAGGCGAATTTGAGTAAACTAAAGTATTTTTACGGCCTGCAAATGGACTTATCACTTTCATTATTAGCCAATTGTAAAATTCGTTTAATTTCTTCTAGACTTTCAAGTCTAATCTCAACCGGCATCTTTTCAGTTCCTTCAGTTGAGTTTCCCTTTTATGCTTCTCCTTTTTTCTTTTTTAAATATATTCTTCCTGGCTGCATGTGACCACTGGTCATTATAGGTCTTCGGAACTTATGCATCCATTCCAAAAAAAAAATCTGGTGTGACTGGCTGGCGCACAGCACACAACTTTCTCTTACCTTCGGTAATCGAAAGTTGTGTACTGTGCTTGTCACACCAGATTTTTTGTGTCGACATGTATTTAGTTTCCGACAGTAAGGTACAATTGAATTCAAGATGTAAAATTTATAAGTATGGCAAAATGTTTATATTTTGATACCATGGCAACCATTTCTCCTATCTTTTCTTTGGAGTACAAGAGTAAAGTGGTCTTCAGAAGATTTCAATCACAAAATGAGAATATACATTTTAAAGAGCAACTAAAAAATAGTTGATATATGAATTTTAAAAAAAATCGTTGGAGCAAATTTTGAGAAAATCGAAAAAAACTGAAAAAATGAATCAGTAAAGTACTAGTACTTTTTGGTCGATTTTGTTCAAAAGCTTCGTGTCACGTCCCATGGGGGTGCCTAACTTAAATATAAAATTTCAACTTCCTAGCTCTTTTCGTTCTTGAGATATTTTGTTCCCGGACACACACACACACACACACACACACAGACACACAGACAGACCATGTCGCGAAAACCACTTTTTTGGATTCAGGGGACCTCAAAACGTGAAGATCCATCAAAATCTCGACATCGAATTTTTGACATGAATCCAATACTTTCTCTCTCTATATATATTAACATATATATAGAGGTAAGAGAAAGTAAAAAATTCAATTGTGAAAAATCAAATATTAGAGTGAGGTGGATAGCTGAGTAGATATTGTTGTAAGGAAGAAAGAAAAGAGCGATTGCAGCTAAGTTTATTTCGTTTATTTAGCGCTTCAAGCCGACGTTTCGGTCAGATATACGACCATCTTCAGGGCTGCTTGTTGACACGTTTCAGCCCTGAAGATGGTCGTATATCTGACCGAAACGTCGGCTTGAAGCGCTAAATAAACGAAATAAACTTAGCTGCAATCGCTCTTTTCTTTCTTCCTTACTACAAAAATCAAATATTCTTCATATTATTCCAATTTTGTTTACAAATAATAACACGATATAAAATAAAAGTAGTATTTTTAATTTTAGACGTTAATTACATTGTTAAAATTATAAGATATTAGTAGTTTTTACTTATGCTCTGCATCTGGCAGTGTTTTGAAATATTCATGATGCACCGGAGGCCTATAAGGTAATAACTGCTTGATATTTTTATATTAATAAATAACCTAACCTAGTAACCCGTGACGTTATTTCAACTTTTTTTCGGGGGAGAGGGGGGCAAACTTTTTTTTCTTAGAATTGTCTTACACATAAGTATCTCAAATTTGACCAAAAAGTAATTAATTTGATTAATTTTTACTTTCTCTTACCCTATATATGAAATATATATGCTAGAGAGAGAAAGTATTTTTTAATTTTGTACTGTTTACATACCCGTAGATATATTTTGAAATATTTTATTTAAAAAAGAATAATATAAAATTTAAAAAGGATCAGAGGCCTTAGGGGCAAATGCCCTCCCCTGCCCCCTCCTCCCTCCCAAATGACGCCTCTGCTAGTAACTATTATAACACGTATATAAACAAATGCAAAATAACAGCCTATTGACAGGCAATCATCTGCTAAGCTACCTACCTCAAATTGAACTTACACCATTTTCATAATGAATGTTTACGCAATTTATTTAACTGATCGTTTTTCAATAGTACAAAACAGGAATTTATTCTCCGGTCCTTTCTTTAATCTTAATTTCTTTAGATAACTAGATTTTAAATTTTTTCCCCCACTTTAAACCGTCCCTGCTCAATTGATGGTGCTGAAAAGTCGCGTTTGTCATATTTATGGGTTAGGACTATCTGCAGCCGACCCCTTCAAGTGTAATTTTAATTAGTTTTTAATTATTTTATGAAATAAATAAAATTTTCATCTTCTATAATCAAACAAGCAAATAAATGGGACTATTTTAGGGGGAGCCCTCAGATAAAAGTCAAAAATGATCTTAAAAAGAAAGTACAAATATTAAAATATTCAAATATGAATAATTTACTTCCACCAAGTTTTATTAGTTTATTTGGCATTCTATATCTTCAAACATTATTGAAACAATTTCTCCTTGATTACAGTTGACTTTATTATTCAACTTTTTCATATCCGAAGAAAAGCAAAATTTACTCTTTAAAGAATTCACCTAAATTTTTTCCATTAAACTTTTTAAAATGCAAAAATTAAGAATTTCTTTATTATTAATAATTTGTTTTTTTGAGTAGTAGTAGGAAGATTCAAAATTTTCTTTATCGATTAAGAATTAATTTTCATACTTATTCGTCTTTCCAAGTTGGTATAAAAATATGTTTGTAACAAATAAGTATGAAAAACGTCTCTGATTTGGATGGAGAAAGACTGGCATAGGGCAGGATAAGAGATTCTTGGGTTATTCAGGGGATTCCCTGAGTGATTAAAGATACAAATATGAAATTTTTGTTTTACTAGTGATTAGAAATTTTCAAAATTTTTGTGCAAACTTCTTTTGATACTCCCATTTATTTTCAAATAGAGAGTAGCCAATTATTATCAAATTTTGATAATTCATTCATTTTTTTTCTAAATATAAAACTGTGTTACATCCCATGCGCCTGAAGTCAAATGAAATAAAAAGTCGACTTTTGGGATTTCGACTCGAATTTTAATTGGCATTGGAATTCATCTCATTAACTTGATCCTCAATTCAAGCCTAAATAGGGAGTCTAATTAAGTAGTTAAAATGATCAAGATATACAGTTAGTATTTCTTTTAGTGATCTTGCCAACATGATCAAAGACTATTATTTATTATGGTATTTAAAAAAGAGAAGCATATATCCGCTCAAAGCCAGTAGTTAAAGAATGAATTAAAATAAATTTATATATAAAAAAAAATCACTATTAATTAACGTAAAACAATTTTTGTTACTTCCTTATCTGTTACGCTGGGGTTTAAAGCATCGCTCAACAATAAAACAATGATATTGTAAAAATATTCTTATATTTTTTATAAAATGTTTTAATTATTAAACTAGCTGGCGGGCCTGGCAGGAACAAAGAATAATAGCCACCAAAAGAACAAGTCAAACTCCACTCAACATCTGAATCGGTGTCGATTCTAAAAAGGCTGTGGAACGCTCCCCGGAAGCGAGGGATACATGCAATATTCTATAATAAATTTGAATATTATAACATCTTTTGGCATTGACACAAAAAAAAAAATTGAAAAATTGTAGAAAATAAATATTTCTAAAACTATCACTCATTCAGAGTCATGGTCAAGTTTTCTCTTTATTTTATTTTATTTTTTTTTTTTACAAAACACTAAGATTCCAAAGTTTAAAATTTGGAAATTTTAAACTAAAATAAATTAAGTATATTAATACTTAATTATTTAATAAAGTGGATTCCCACAGTTAAGAGAAAATACAGAAACTTTATGGGAAATTTTAATGTAAAAAGGGTTTGGGAGCTCAATGAATTAAAATAATAGTGAATTATCTATTATTATTTCTCTAAATTTTTGTCAGAGAAAATTTTGCCTAGGCCTATGGCAAAGAACCAGCTCTAAACTGTGTATTACATAAACTAGTATTTGTTTACAAGAAGATAGGCGAATAATGTTGGTTAGAAGCCTGACTCTCCATTAACATCTTACATTTTGTCAGCTTGAAATCCATAAAAGATGGTTTTAAAATCAAAATCTTATCACCCTATCCTATTAATAAAAAAATTTGTTTCCGAGTATCCTCATCTTTTTAATAATAATATTTTTATTATAAACAAAACTGAAAACTACACTTTACTCATACTTCTTTGGGAAGTTACGAGAAATTTGAATATTTGATCCTAGAGGTTTGCATGCCGTCTCATGCAACAAAAATTTATTTCAATTGGATTGGCTCCCAATAATTAGACACGAGTCTAATTGGCTCCCAATGCCGAAAAAGACTTTAAATAATAAAAAAAAAATATTTGTATAGATTTTGGGTTATGATATACTAGTGCAAATATTCATATATTTGTACTCAAAAAATCTAGAGTGATAACACATCAAATAGCTTTTGATTACCGAAACAAACAAGAAGTTGTGTGCTGTGAGGTCAGTTCCACCAGATTTTTTTAAACTATTTTTTTCATTCATATTTCAGAAACTTAACGGGCATATAGTGACTTTCAAAAATTACAGTGTCCTTCTCCAGAAAGAGTAAAGTTAGATACATTTTTGAATGCACCAGGTATGTCTTCAATAGTTTAACTATTAAGAATATGAGATTTTATTTTGACAAAAATGGCAACTCTTTTTATTTTAACTGCCTTACATAAAATAATTTTAATTTTGTTTATATAAAAAGTGATGATGCAATATCAAAGATGAATTAAAAAACTATTTCCGAAATGGAAATATTATAAATATAATATTTATCTTGCGATTAAAAAAAAGGAAGGAAAAGAATAATTTTCTTTAAAAAATATGAATGGAAGACAAGTTAAAAAAAAAATGATATATTACAAAATATCTTAAAAATTGGTGTAACTGGTCGCACTGTCACGAAAACCACTTTTTTGGATTCAGGGGACCTCAAAACGTGTATATCCATCAAAATCTCGACATCGAATTTTTGTCATGAATCCAATGCTTTCTCTTAATATATATTAACATATATAGAGGGAAGAGAAAGTAATAATAAAAATTTGACATAAGCTTAATTGATGATTCTCGACGTTTTAGACCTTCTTCAATGTGTCAAAAAAAAAATTTTTTAATCATGTCTGTATGTGCGTTTTACTTGAAAATGCAAGCATCCATGAAATTTGGTGTATACTTCTTAATAAAATTGTAGATTTGAATCAACTTTTGGAGTAAATACGTCAACCGGTAGTAGTACTTTACCTAATAACCTAATCACTTAATAAGATTTTTTTTAATTTTAAAATTTGTAATTTTATTTTTCATGTTGTGATAAATTTCTCTATTTTTTGACGTTTTTTCGAAAACTGAATAGTATTTGAAATAATCAACGAAGAAAAAAAACATGTCTACTAATTTTGAAGATATACAAAGATCCTTCAGGTGTCAATGAAAAGAAATATAGAGTAGGCTATATGAAAAAGTATGGGGGTCATTTCAACTTTTTCTTGGAGGGGCAAACTTTTGTTTTTCTTAAAATTTATTTACCTTCTTCTTCTTCTTCTTTCTTCGCCTTAATCCCGCAGTGCGGGGTCGATGGAGGAGGTGGGGGTTTTTGTGACCGGGAAGGAATAGAACAGGCCGGCCCGTCGCACGGTCTAATGCCTGTTGAAAATATAGAAGGAAAGAGACAGACATACAAAGAACTGAAGGACTGACTGTCCCAGCTAGGGCAGCTCGTGGTCGCCATCCACGTACCCACAAGATGTGGGCCCCTGAGCAATTAAAATTTATTTACCACTTTGGCCAAATTTAATTTAATAAATTGTTTAATTTTTTACAATATATATTTTTACCCGTAGATATATTTTGAAAAATTTTATTTAAGAATAATATAAAATTCAAAAAAGATCAGAGCCCTTGGGGGTGAGGAGCAAATGCTCCTCTCCCCTTAGCGTATAGTTTATATTTTAGTAGTGAGTAAAACTTTTTTTATTTCCTAAGGGGATGATTTTCTCAAAATTTGCTTCAATTATTTTTTTTTTAATTCATAAATCAATTATTTTTTAGATGCTCTTTAAAAGGTATATTCTCATTTTTCCCTTGAAATATTTTGAAGCACACTTTACTCTTGTATTGCATAGGAAAGATAGAATAAATGGTTGCCATGGTAACAAAATATAAATATTTTCCCATGTTTATAAATTTTTCATCTTGATATAATATATCAGCCGAAACTAAATATATCTCAACACCAAAAATCTGGTGTGACAAGCACAGAACACAACTTTCGATTATTGAAGGTAATGGAAAGTTTTGTGCTGTGCGACCAGTCAGTCACACACCATATTTTTTTCCATTCTATTATTTCACCTAGAGCTGAGAATTTTCGCACATAAATCAAATGATATTTTTTATTAAAGCCCTTAATTATGATAAAAAAAAGGACACTACGATAGTATTTAATGATAATCGCTTATAAATAATTTATCTGAATGAACAAAAGTTGAATTGTAATTATAGTTCAAATTTCAAACTAGTAAAAATTAAAATCTATTAAATAAAATAATGCTTATTATTCCCCCGTGCAGTCTTGTTTAAATTATAACATTTTTCAAACTTTGCTATATTTATAATTCATAATCAAAGGTCATGAATTGTAGTTTTATTTTTTTTCATTTTATATTTTCTTGAGTTTAATAATGAATCAGATTAAAAGAATATATCTTTGATGTTGGTTAGAAACATGACTTTTCTTTTAACCCCTTTAATTTTGATTAGGGGCGTAGTTACAAATGGTATATGACCAGCAGATGGCTTGAGATAAAACCCTCCCTCAAACTTAATAAAAAAATAAAGAATCATATATTAATATTCAAATAAGAGAAAGTAAAATTATTGATAAGTATATAATTGAAAAAAAGAAAATTGTGTTCTTATCGCCCATTTTTCCTTTTTGTTATTCATTATCTAATAGCCGAAATTCGTGTAATATTTAGTATTTTTTCTACAATTAGAATTTGTAACTATCAAAAATGATATAGAGATAGATATAGACTTATTTTGCCTAGATTGAATTTGGTTAAATCCATATATCTCATTTCAGCCTGTTTGTCAATAGGTTAGAATTATTGAATTAACCATTCCTTAGGACGATTTTCTTTAAGGAGCATTTAAAAAAATGATTGATTTATTAATTTTTAAAAAAATTTTGAGAAAATCGAAAAAAACTGAAAAAGTACATCAGTAAAGTACTACTAGTTTTTGGCCAATTTTGTTCAAAAGCTTATTTTCACGACTTAGGGGTTCGTTGAAGCTTTTGAACAAAATAGGCCAAAGAGTACTAGTACTTTACTGATGTACTTTTTTAGTTTTTTTGATTTTCTCAAAATTTGTTTAATTTTATTTGTGAAAAAGCAACAATTATTATTTTTTTTAATTTTCATGCATTCAGCCATATTTAATATAAAATGTCCTCTTAAAAAATTAGGAAATATAATTTCTTTCGTCGTTTTATTATTTCCATTTCATTGAAAAAAATAACATCAATCATATTATTAGTAAAATATAAGTAAAAATCTTTTTCATTAAAATTCAAAAAAAGGCCAATTTTCAGTTAATTAAAGTTAAGTCAATAAATTGAATAAATTAGGGGGTAGCAACAATGGCGGTTGGCGTCGTTTCCGGCGAATAATGACGTATCCCGGGAGTCATTGCCATTGGTGGCCGGCGGCTACCGCAAGTCCTCCGACCGGAAATATAGTTCAATTGTTTCTTAATCAGCAAACAATTACTAAATTATTGGGCTTGCCAGGGAGCCATCTAGGGAATGGCCCGCACAGCTATTATTATACAATACAATACTAATAATTTAAGGCTTGGATTACGAAAAAATATAACTTTCATTGAAATGACATTTCGTATAAATATGGGAAATGTAATTTGATTAATTACGCATAACAATTGTAAACTATCTAATGACAGTTATAAGTTACAATAATTTTCCGGACTAGAGGACGGCTTTTGCTAACTTAATAATATATTTTACAATGAAAACAATTATTCTTTATGTGAAATTGTTTATGCCCTATTTAGTATGATGATGTATCTATTTTAATTTTTAAAAAATCACATAACCTATTTATTATTTCTTAGATAAGTATTATTATATTCTTCTTTTATAGACAAGAAAAATATGCATTAATACATTTTTTTTAGTTGACATTAGTTATCGTTTCTCTCCTACATTTTTGCTAAAGGTAGGAAATGATGAAATTGCATTTTGATATTTATTTAAAGAAATCTGAATAAAAAAACAAATTTCAAGAACTATGAAATAAAGTACTAAACTTGCACTATAAATTCTTTATAATAGATCCATGAGCATTAGATTTTTTATATTTTATCTGAACATTTTTTCTACGTATTTTGTCTTAAAGGGATATAGGTCTATATATATATATGGGTGATATCCAGCAACAAACCTTTATAAAGAATTATATATATCATGTGTTGGTCCCTGAAGTAATTATGAAAAACATATAACCAAGTGTTTAATAATTTAAATAAGTAAAAAATGTAGGTACCGCCGGGAGTCGCACCACGGATCTGTCGATTTACTCTCAACATGCTCTACGCGTAAATTGAGCGTAAATCGACAGATGCGTGTTTTTCAAACCTTTATAAATTGTTTAGTGATTTTTGTATTTTTACTTTCTCTTACCTATATATATAGTGAGAGGTATTGAAGTCATGTCAAAAATTCGATGGGGAGCCGGATATAAACGTTTTGAGGTCCTCTGAATCCAAAAAAGTGGTTTTCGCAACATGGTCTGTGTGTGTGTGTGTGTCTGTGAACAAAATATCTCACGAACTAAAAGAGTTACGAGGTTGAAATTTTATTTTTAAATTAGGCACCCCCCCCCCAAGGGGTGAAAATAAGCTTTAAACAAAATCGGCCAAAAAGTACTACCGGTAGTAGTTTACTGATGCACTTTTTTTTTTTTATTTTCTCAAAATTCGCTCTAACGATTTTTATTAAAATTCAAAAATCAATTATTTATTAGATGAGCTTTCAAATGTACCGTATATTCTCATTTTTATCCTCAAAATTGTTTGAAGTACACTTTACTCTTGTGCTTTATAGGAAAGACGAGAAATGGTTGCCATGGTAACAAAATATAAATATTTTTCTATACTAATAAATTTTACAACTTGAATTCTAATATATGGTGTGACAAGCACAGAACACAACTTTCGATTACCGAAGGTAAGAGAAAGTAGTGTGCTGTGCTGTACGACCAGTCACACCAGATTTTTAATTTTATTAACTCTATATAGTAACTGCAGTGATGATGAGCTGGGATATGAAAATATTTGAAAAATAAATAATGTCTATGGTGGATAAACCGGTGCTCGTCTTCTCTTCTATTTATTAATTAGATTTTTACTTTTCTTCACTATTTTATCCAATACTATTAAGTTAAGGGAAAATTATTATGATCGAGAAAAAAATTTAATTCCAAAATATTTTATATAATATTATGTTATTTCAGCTTATAAAAATTACAGAAATTAAAAAATTACTCTCTTACCTCTATATATATGTTAATATATAGAGAGAGAGAAAGTATTGGTTTCATGTCAAAAATTCGATGTCGAGATTTTGATGGATATTCACGTTTTGGGGTCCCCTGAGTCCAAAAAAGTGGTTTTCGCGACATGGTCTGTCTGTCTGTGTCTGTGTGTCTGTGTGTCTGTGTGTCTGTCTGTGAACAAAATATCTCAAGAACGAAAAAGAGGTAGGAAGTTGGAATTTTATATTTAAGTTAGGCATTCCCATGGGACGTGACACGAAGCTTTTGAACAAAATCGACCAAAGGGGTACTAGTACTTTACTGATTCACTTTTTCAGTTTTTTCGATTTTCTCAAAATTTGCTCCAACGATTTTTTAAAATTCAAAAATCAATTATTTTTTAGGTTCTCTATAAAATGTATATTCTCATTTTGTGATTGAAATCTTCTGAAGACCACTTTACTCTTGTACTCCATAGAAAAGATAGGAGAAATGGTTGCCATGGTAACAACATATAAATATTTTGCCATACTTATAAATTTTACATCTTGAAAATCGAATGCCCTACTCTCGGAAACTAAATACATGTCGACACAAAAAATCTGGTGAGACAAGCACAGTACACAACTTTCGATTACCGAAGGTAAGGAGAAAGTTGTGTGCATGCCAGTCACCAGATTTTTTAATCTATTAATTTGTTTATTTGTGAGTAACTTTTTAATTTGTTTTATCTCTTTAACCTCTTATCGGATAAGAAAGAAACTTGGCAAATATATAGTCCTAGGCAATCGTGATGGAAGATTTATTCTCAAAAAATGAAGAAATGATCGGCAATTTCTTTGTCTTTATTTTTTATGCACTTTATTGTTGCCTCTCAAAAACATATTTGGGTTCTTCCTCAGGAGATTCCATCCTTTTTTACAAGTTTCTTAAAATTAGAAAAATAATTTTTTTTTTAAATCTTTTCGGCATCTTAGGCCTTTATAGACAAACTGTATACAGACTGTATACTGTATACATTTATAAATGATACTTAATTAACTAATATATATTACAGTGGCGCAACCAGGATTTGCTCCTGGGGGGGGTGGTTTGACTAGACGCGCAGCCACTCTTTGGCTGGCGGAGCGCCTAGATGGGGGTCTTCGCCCTCTGCCACCCCCCCCCCAATGGCTCGGGTCCGCCGACATCGGACCTTCGCCTTTTTTCTTTATTTGCCCTTTTAGCCTTATCCATAGGGTTAAGAAATTTATTACAAAAATCTGGTGTGACTGGCGCACAGCACACAACTTTCTCTTACCTTCGGTAATCGAAAGTTGTGTTCTGTGCTTGTCACACCAGATTTTTTGTGTCGAGATATATTTAGTTTCCGACAGTACGGTACATTCGATTTTCAAGATGTAGGCCTACAATTTATAAGTATGGCAAAATGTTTATATTTTGTTACCATGGCAACCATTTCTCCTATCTTCCCTATGAAATACAAGAGTAAAGTGGTCTTCAGAAGATTTCAATCGCAAAATGAGAATATACATTTTAAAGAGCATCTAAAAAATAATTGATTTTTGAATTAAAAAAAAAAATCGTTGGAGCAAATTTTGAGAAAATCGAAAAAAACTGAAAAAGTACATCAGTAAAGTACTAGTACTCTTTGGCCGATTTTGATTAAAAGCTTATTTTTCCGGTCCCGGGGGTGTTTAACCTAAATATAAAATTTCAACCTCATAGCTCAATTCCTTCATGCTTAAAATTGAACACAGACACACACACACACCACCCACCACCCACAGACAGACCATGTCGCGAAAACCAGTTTTTTGGATTCAGGGGACCTCAAAACGTGAAGATCCATCAAAATCTCGACATCGAATTTTTGACATGAATCCAATACTTTCTCTCTATATATATATTACATATATACATAGGTAAGAGAAAGTAACAAAATTTAAATATTTTCCCCATGTTTATAAATTTTATTACATCTTGAATTTTAAAATATCGGCGGAAACTAAACTTATGTCGACATGAAAAATCTGGTGTGACAAGAACAGAACACAACTTCCGATTACCGAAGATAAGAGAAAGTTGTGTGCTGTGCAGTGGCGGATTAATGGAATTTTGTCGGGGGGTGCGGTTTTTTTTTAATTTTTTTTTTTGTATTTAAGGATTTTGTGAGCATCTATGGCCATTTAGACCCCTTTCCTATTTATTTAAATTGATTGGTAACAAATTCAATTGAAATTAAAGCCCGGAAATTATAATTTCTTTAGATTACTAGTTTTTATAACATTGTGAATTTCTTCTCGGGGGGGGGGGGGGCGATCGCCCCTCCCCTTTAATCCGCCCCTGGTGCCGTGCGACAGTCACACCAGATTTGTTTTCAGATCATTTACTTATTTCATCAAAAGCATTAACCATAAGCTCAAGTAACTCAATAAATGAATTTAGAGTCTTATATTAGTCTTTTGTTTTTTATGATTTAGGAGAAATAACAAAAAATTAGTTTTTTTTTATTTCTTTTATATACTTTACGAAAAATAAGCAATTTTCATTTTTGTTAAAATTTTTTTTAAATAATTTTTAAGAAATTATTTTTTTTATAATAAAAAGGATACAATTTTTTTCTTTTCTATTTGTAATCAGGGCCGTAGCCAGAAAATAATTTCGGGGGGGGGGATTTGATTTGGTGGAACAGTAGAAAATCATAAAATCGTTTTAATAAAATAAATAAAATGGTGTTACTTATCATATATATTTATTAGAAAACCATTTCCAGAATTTTGTTAAGTTTAGAGATTGCGGTGTAGGTTTTTGGTGAAACATTTTAAACTGAGGTTGTATTTATATGTGGGGTTTCACTGGGTTATGTGAGTAAAAACAAAGTTTATATTATACTCGATATATTTGGGGATATTAACCCGACAGTGAAACCCCACATATAAACACAACCTCAGAATTTTGTTTGTGTGATTTATTAACTATTATGTTGTGATAACAACAAAGTAAGACGGGCGCACTAAAATAAATATCTTTTTTATTTCGGGGGGGATCAATCCCCCCTTGATCCCCCCCCTAGCTACGGCCTTGTTTGTAATAATATATAGAAATTTGAATTTTTTTTTTCTCCCTGGGTCCTGGGGGGGTTAAAGCCTAAAACCCCCCCCTGGTTGCGCCACTGTATATTATAATGCAGGCATATTTTTTTATACCATTTCTTTAGCACACTTAACCGTCGTCTTCGTCTGAACCCATTCCTTTTGGTTTAAATTTTATTTTAACATAAAGATTCTTTCAACTAAATTTAAACGAGATGAAGCGAACAAAGGGATCGCATCTGTCATTTATTAATATGTAAATTGATTCCTCCTCATTTTTCAGATAGATGAGACCCATAATATTTGGTTCTTAAAATAAAAACCTAGGTCTATATTTAAAATCACATTAAATAATTCAGAAAAAAATTTGGAAGAATAACAATAATTGAAATTTTATCAAATAATATGTTTAAATTTTGCCATTAAAACATAGGGAATAAAAAAAAATTTAATAATCACTAATGTTTTGCTATCGCTGGAGTTAATTTGTGAAAATGGTCGTCTAATTTATACTGAATCACTCGCTTATAAATTAGGTTATATTTCGCTTTTTGGACAAAAGATAAACAAAATAATAAAGTATCACCTCCCAATCTTAATTAGTATTCTCCATTTAGATGCCAAAAAGGTTTTCGCATTTTATGACCTATAACATTACAAAAAAATCTGGTGTGACTGGTCGCACAGCACACGACTTTCTCTTACCTTCGGTAATCGAAAGTTGTGTTCTGTGCTTTTCACACCAGATTTTTGTGTCGACATATATTTAGTTTGAGCCGTTATTTTTGAATTCAAGATTATAAGCATGGGAAATTTATATCTTGTTACCTAGGGCTGGACGGTAATGGATTTTCATTACCGACCTCGATAATGAAAAAAAAAACCGGTTTTTCTCGAAAGTCGGTAAAAATTTTTTACCGCCCGCGGAACCAAAGTTTGCCGCCGCGGAACATTTTTTTTTTCGCGGAACCAATATTTTTTCCCGTCTGAAAAAATATTTTACCTTTTTTAGAGACGCCAATTTTTTGCGGCCCGCGGAACAGAAATTTGCCGCCGCGGAACATTTTTTTTTTTCGCGGAACCAAAATTTTTCCCCGTCCGAAAAAATATTTTACCTTTTTTTTTTTAGAGACGCCAATTTTTTGCCGCACGCGGGACAGAAATTTGCCGGCGCGGAACCAAAGTTTGCCGCCGCGGAACCAAAATTTTTTCCCGTCAGAAAAAATATTTTACCTTTTTTTAGAGACACCAATTTTTTTGCCGCCCGCGGAATCGGAATTTGCCGTCGCGGAACCAAAGTTTGCCACCGCGGAACATTTTTTTTCTCGTGGAACCAAAATTTTTTACCGACCTTCGAAAAAAAAAACCGGTTTTTACCGAATTAGAGGTTCGTTACGGCGTTTTCGGTAAAAAATTTTTACCGGTTTTTACCGGTAAACCGGTTTACCGTCCAGCCCTATTGTTACCATGGCAACCCTTTCTTCTATCTTTCTTATGAAGTACAAGAGGTCCTCGGGGCTTGGCGTAGAGGTTAGCGTGCTAACCTCGTATATTAAAAGTCGCGGGTTCGAACCCCAGGCAGTCCGATGATTTTATTTAAGCCATTTGGATACCAAATGGCTTAAATAAGAATGCCTGGACCCCAAATAGGTATATTAAAAACATACCAGTATCGTTTAAAGTCTTAAATGGCCTAAGTTGTCGAAAAGACTGTGTGTATGTGTGTGTGAATGTCAGTGTGAATGAGAAAAAAGTGTGAGTGTTAAAAAAAACAAAAGTACAAGAGTAAAATGTGCTTCCAACAATTTTGAGAATAAAATGAGAATATACATTTGAAAGAGCATCTAAAAAATAATTGATATTTGTATTTGAATCAAAATCGTTGGAGTGAATTTTGAGAAAATCGAAAAAAATTGAAAAAGTGCAGTAAAGTAGCCTACTAGTACTTTTTGACCAAATTTGTTCAACAGCTTCGTTTCACATTCCAGGGGAGTACCTAACTTAAATATAAAATTTCAACCTCCTAGCTCTTTTCTTTCTTGAGATATTTTGTTCACAGACACACAGACAGACAGAGAATGTCGCAAAAAAACACTTTTTGGATTCAGGGGGCGTCAAAACGTGTATATCCGTCAAAATCTCGACATTGAATTTTTGACATGAATCCAATACTTTCTCTCTATATATATCACTGTATTAACGTATATAGAGAAAGTAATAGGAATGAAATCTTGAAAAGCAAAAGAGTTTATAATAAAAGGGTTCCATAAGCAGATGACTTAAGCGATTCCAGATGCGAGAGATCGTAAATGACATTTTGATGACTTTAGAAAGGTTAAATACCAGGATAAATGGTTACAAACTTTTATTCAAAAAATAAAAGATAGTTAACTCTCATAATTAGTTAACTTTCATAAAATAATCATCTTAATAATAATATAAAAAGAGATGAATATTTTAGAAAAAAAAAAAAAAAAATATTGTGTAAGATTTGTTTAAAAAGTTAATCAGAGATACAATAATAGTATAGTATACTATAATGGCCATTTCATTAAAATGGTATTAACCCGCCCCCAAACTTTATAAAATTGTTGTTATTAACAGAACAAGCTTAGGATATACCAACAAAATATTTAGATTAAATCAAGATAATAATTATTAAAAGAGAAAATAACATACAGAGTATTTAATTTGAGAATTTCGTTATTTGGCAATTTATTGGGCATGTTCTAATGATTAGATAACATAAGAAGACAAAAGATCAGATTGGAATTATTTTCTAGAAAATGGACCACACATAATAACAAATTATAATTATATTTTGGCACAAGGAGTCATATATTTTAAAGAATATAAAAAGAATAATTGATTGACAATCAAATAAATTCTATTTTAACCCGAGATTTGCCGGGGGGCCTGGCAACGGAGTAGAGCAAGAGTCACCACAATCGTTGCTGTTAAGCAATGCCAAGCGCGGCGAAATCTGGGATTGGTGACCCCCTGAAATCAGCGTGTTGAACGTCCCCCGGTAGCCATCGATACTATTATAAATTTAATAATATGTAAAAAATTAAAACCCTAATGGCCTCTGCAGCCGAAAAAGGGGTAATTAAATAAAAAAAAAAAAAAAAAAAAACCCGAGATTTAAAAACCCGAGAATTTTTGAACAATTTCTCCATTTCATTTTCGCCCTTCTAATTCTTAGTAAAATTTAACGGTTAGTAGTAAAACGGTTTAACTGTGGTTTATTTGTAAAAATTATTATAACACCATTTCGGCCACTCATTCTGTGGCCTTCTTCAGGTACAATTCAGGTAAGAATATAGAGGTTGTTACATCTGTGACAATCTCAAATGAATTCAATTGAGTTGAATTGTACCTGAAGAAGGCCGCAGAATGAGTGGCCAAAACGTTGTTATAATAATTTTTTACAAATAAACCAGAGTTAAACCAAAAATCAAATTCTTTCACTAATGATAACAACTAGGTAAAGTAAAAGCCTAAATTCCAAAAAAAGAACTTCTAATTCCTTCATATCTGCATCATCTTCTAGATTAATAATTGATAAGTAAAAATTATTTAGGATATGTGAAGTTTCACTAACAAGGGGAGGGCACGACCTTGGCATTTCATTTTGGGATGAAACTTCGGATGATGATTGTATACCGTTAGGGGGGTTCACCCCTTGAAATAGTAACGCGCAACGCTCAATAGATACGGAGAAAATGACGTTTAAAAAATTCAAAGTTCGCTTATATACTAGTTAGGCTTTTTATATGGCAATGGCGACAATAGTCTAGTAGGTAGCGTGTCTACCTACCAAATGGGCGCTTGGGGTTCGAATCTCGCCTCGACTTATTTTTTTTTTTTATTAAATTATTTATTTTATTGTTTTTATAATTAAATAAATTTATTATTTAATATTAAAGATTATTTATTAATAAATAACTATAGTGTTATTTTGCTAACAAAAAAAAGACTAAATTTTAAATCATAATTATATTCAATAGCAATATTTTAAATAACTACCAAATAAATACACTATTATTTAATAAACTATTCTTCAAAATACTATAATTTAGGCTATTAATAAGTAAAAAGTTTCAATCTTATTACTTGATTTTACATTATAAGCATTTATACATTATACTTTTTTATTACAAACGTGAGACTGAATGATAATCATCATAAAAACATTTGAAACAAAAATTTTTTCGGCATCTAGCACAATTAATTAAAGCGGAATAATTTGTACAAGAAGAATGAATTATTTTTTAAAAGATCAGTTGAAAAACAGACAAACATCATTTACGTTCACAAAAATTTCTCTATTAATATATAATCTATAATATTAAATAATCAATTTATTTAATTATAAAAACAATAAAATAAATAATTTAATAAAAAAAAAAAATAAGTCGAGGCGAGATTCGAACCCCAAGCGCCCATTTGGTAGGTAGACACGCTACCTACTAGACTATTGTCGCCATTGTCATATAAAAAGCCTAACTAGTATATAAGCGAACTTTGAATTTTTTAAACGTCATTTTCTCCGTATCTATTGAGCGTTGCGCGTTACTATTTCAAGGGGTGAACCCCCTAACGGTATACAATCATCACCCGAAGTTTCATCCCAAAATGAAATGCCAAGGTCATGCCCTCCCCTTGTAAGTTGTAAATGAAAGAAATATTGAATTTCTAACTCGATCATGTTGAGTCACATGTATGCACTCCTGAAGATGGGTTAGCCCGAAATATATCGAGTTAGAAATTCAATATTTCTTTCATTTACAACTTAGTGAAACCTCACATATCCTAAATAATTTTTACTTATACT
>JAKCPI010011072.1:0-96457 GCA_023213315.1 Euborellia annulipes | reverse complement strand
AATCATCTTTTAACTTTTTTTGACTGATTACACGGCAAAATGAAATTTTTTTTTTCCCGAGGCCCGAGATAATTCCTTTGATCATAAGTAAAATGATCTCCTAAATCCAAATATGACCTCCGTTTTTTGGGGAGAGTCCCTACTTATTTCCACTCCCTTTCGTTAATTTTAAGGCCATGAATTCATTTGGAGGGATGTGATGGAGAAAAACGGAGGTCATATTTGGATTTCAGAGGTCATTTTACCTAAGAATCTGAAGGAATTATCTCCGGGCTTTTTTCTTGCTGTGTACTCTGTTAAAAAGTTCATTAAGATCGCATAATTCTTTTTTCAAAACATAATACGCCGAAAATAAATAAGATTTATGACGTATACATTTTTAATCTATTAATATAATTAAAGAAGGATGTGTTTATTATATTAAAAGTTTTGCAATGAAAGTAAAATTGTAAACAGTAACACTTAAAATCATCGTTAATTTTGCACTAACCCAATACGTTTAATTACTTACTCTTTTGATATTCTTGGAGAATTATAATAAAAACATATAATCGAATATATGTTTTTTCATAATTACTTCATAGGTCAACATATGATATATATATATATATATATAAAATTATAAAATTAAATCTGGTTTTTCATTTTTTGAAGGGCGGCTTAATTTTTCTTTTGCAAACGAACTTTATATAGATTTTTATCATCTTTTCATACTTGTTTTTGATGAGTGTTGTTAATTTAACTTAACCATACTATATATAGATGTTATCTGAAATAAATATCATGAAATGAGTAAATTATTTTTAAAAAGTTTTTTTTTTTGTTACCTTAGAATTTTAGAATCCCAAAAATTTTCAAGCTGGCATATCTTTATTAAAAATGAATGAATCACTATCTCCAAAATACTGGAAGCATTTATTTTTTATTATAAACAAGAATACAAACTTTAAAAATCTAATACTATTCTTAAATAGATATTAATTCATAGATTGGCCTATCTGAGAAAATGCGCTCCATAGAAAACTTTTCAACGTCGACCTCAAATAATTTTCCTTCAAAAATCATATCAGTGATGGCATGACCAAGCGCTGGAGCCATTTGCATTTCTGAAAAATAAATATAGATATATATAAAAATAAAATGTCATACAATAAAAAAAGATGATATTAATTAATACCTAAGCCATTAAAACCGCACGCGAAATAAATATTGTTGAAATGAGGATGAGGCCCCAACATGCCGCAGCCATCAAATGTATTTTGTAAAAGTTCACAAGTGAATTCATTAGACACCTAAAACAAATTATTTTTATAGTAGATTAGCCATTATTCTTTTGCTTTGATATATATATAATAAAAAAAAGGTTTTAATATTTGAAGGCATTGAAAATTTCTTTTTTTTCTCTTACGTCTATATTAGTTAATATATATATAGAGAGAGAAAGTATTGGTTTCATATCAAAAATTCGATGTCGAGATTTTGATGGATCCAAAAAAGTGGTTTTCGCAACATGGTCTGTCTGTCTGACTGTCTGCCTGTGTGTCTGTGAACAAAATATCTCAAGAACGAAAAGAGCTAGGAGATTGACATTTTATATTTAAGTTAGGTACCCCCTGGGACGTGACACGAAGCATTTGAACAAAGTCAGGCAAAAAATACTAGTACTTTACTGATGTACTTTTTCAGTTTTTTTTCGATTTTCTCAAAAATTCGCTCCAACGATTTTCTTTTTTTAAATTCAAAAATCAATTATTTTTTTAGATGCTCTTTAAAATGTATATTCTCATTTTGCTCTCAAAATTGTTTGAACATATGCAGCCAAAATTACCAAAGCCTGGTATATATTAAGAGTGGAATGTGAGGGAGAAGGCACATAATTCCACCTAAATGCCTTTCTTAAAATTTAATCATCCATCATCCAAGTACAAATGAATCAGTTGTTTCGAAAAGGGCACAAGTCAATTTTTGAAAATTTTTCAGGAACTAGACAAAACTCAGATTAGCTAACGTATATATTATACCAAATGGTTTAAATAAGAATGCCTGGACCCCAATATGTATATTTTCATAATAACGGTTATCGTTTAAAGTCTTATATATATATATATTAAGTTGCCGAAAAGACTGTGTGTATGTGTGTGTGAATGTGAATGAGAAAAAAATGTGAGTGTTTAAAAAAAACATCAGTTTTATTTAGAGTCGAAACGTACCTTAGCATTTGCAAAAGAAGGTATTCGTTTAGCTACAGCCCTAAGAGTTTCTTCTTTAGCATTATTCTCAGTAGGAAAAGATAAACTGCATACATATTCGCCTGCTAAGCCTTCACGTCTATAGGAAAAAAATAAAAATTAAATTAGTGATTCATTTTAAATTAATACGTTATATAATAAAAAATAAATACCTAAAATATAATCCTGAAGTGTCTAATATTAGTGGAGTATTCATATTAGCTCCTTCGGGAGAATAAATGGTAAAGACTTTTCGTTCCCTGAAAATTGAAAAGAGAAAGAAATATTAAAATTTTAAATTATTTGCTAAAGATGAGCAAGTTCAACAAAAAAGCCTTTATTTGATGAGATGAGATATTAAAGTTTTAAACGTCTCCGAGATTAAAAAACAAATAAAAAAAAAAGCTTTTTATCGTGAATGTTACGTTCTATTTATGATTTTATTAATAAAACAGTAAGCTTACTTGCTTGTGCTAGTTGCAACTATTAAAATATATATCCAATGATTTTTACTTTTTCAGCTGTTTATTGTCCAGGGTTTTTTTTTGTTATTTTTTATATATGGACCTTGTTATGCATTAGGGTGTCAAGCGCCAAAAAATTAAAAATTGAGTTAAGCCCAGAATATTGTTTCAAATGCTATGATTAATAGTATTTTTTATGAAATATGTCCTAAAAAAATTTATATTTAATTAATTTATTTATTTTTTGTGAATTGTAATCACTTAATTTAAAATTGCGCAAATATTAAATATATAAAAGCCAAATCTATATATATATATATACTGTATATATATATAATTCGCTAATGTTCTACTGTCGGTCTGTCTGTCACGCTCTATTTGACAAACTTTCCTTGGCAATTTTGAAACGAAATTTTATATGCTTAAAGAGGACCTTCTAGGATTATAGGATAATTATTTTCATTCCGAAATTCCTATAACTTTTTGAGTTATTAATTCTTAGAGTTACGATTTCTCACATAGGAAATATTAAGAAAAGGCGAGGGCCCGCCGCATGCGGGCTCGAGACAGATGAGTGGGGTCCAGAGGGGTGAAGCTTTCCTGCTAGGCGCGAAGCCCGCCGAAGGCGGACCCCGTGGCTAGTTATACACTAATTGGTCAGCCTTTTATTTTGACGAATTCCGTGTTTTGTACTCATTACGAGAAACGTCGCTCGGTAAGCGAATCATTCTTTTACCATTTGTTATGCTCGTTATGAGAGGTGCTCGTTAAGCGAGGTTTTACTATATTATATATATAACTTATATTTATATTAAATAAATCTGTATACCTTTTGCTTATAGGTAGTCTTTGGCTAAGATATTCGGAGTATTCCTTAACATTGCCAATTCCTAACATTCGAGCTATATCATGAATCCAAGAATCGCCCTCGATGCCTCCAGTTTCAGTGATTATTAAAGTACCGAAATTTATTTTTCTTAATTTATTATCTGGTGTTTGAATTATTATTTCATTGAATGCCTGAAACATTAGAGAAATTTATATTTTAAAAATTCAAGAGGTGTTTATACAAATTAGAAAATATAATTTTTACTCACTGGGAGCATCGAAATTATGGAATTATTTAAAAAGGGTTTATGACTCCTCATGAATAAAGAGTAAAAAAAATAGATAGGCCTACTGTATAATTTAATTTTAATATATAGAAGTATAATTATATTAATTTGGGGGAAAACAAATAGTTATTGATATGAGGAGCACCTTAATCTTTTTTCGGAGTTTTATCTTTCAATAATAAATAAATTTATCTTTGTGGAAGTTAACAACAGAATCTATAAATATATATATATATATAATATATTTTATTTAATCCTTTGGTAATCGATTTCTTCTTGATATGACACCATCAGGGCAATGAATTAAATAAGGTCTTTCTCGGCATCTAAGGCCATTTAGACCCCATCCCTATTTATTTCAAATGATTGGTAGCCAATTTAAATGAAATAAATTTTTCTCGCTTTGGACGCGAATCCGGGAACCTAGGCACCGGAAGCTAATGTCTTGGCTCTGAGCCACGAGACATGGGCATTTTCTCGGAGCATTTTCCCGGATAATGTCTTATCAAGTTGAAATCAATCAATAAATTAATTAAAATATATTATATATACATCTTCATTGTATTATAAATATTGAATTTAGTGTAGTAAGATAATTGATCTTTATGAAATCGTGAATCTCTAGATTTTAATTTTATTAAAGTTTAATTTTTTTTATTATTAGAATTAAGCATTTCGTTACTATAGGGGCTTAAGCAGAAATTTTTCATTTTAAGAAATTAAAAGAACTTTTTTTCAAAATTCATTTTAATCTTTAATTTGTAGCTTTTACTATTTTCCTTATTTCTATTACTATTATTAAACTTTGGGAGAGTCAATTATTCTAAAATTAAATAAAAAATAAATTTTTTTTAAATTTTTACCTTATAGTGTTGGGAAGTATTTACATGGTCCATTAAAATATCATGCTGCTCTTTACTTGAAAAACTAACTGGTCGTGCATGAATAAAATTTGAGCCTAGAAATACTGCTTTCATCCGATAAGACTCTCGAAGGTTTACTACATCAAACCTGAAACACAAAGAAATATATAGATATTGACTACTAAAACACACGGAGAAAATAGGCATGTAATCAGGGCCTGTAGTCATTCTACTTTCCTTTAACAATATGATATTTTTGGAATGAGATGGAACAAATTCGAAAATGACCAATATAGGAGAGATACCATATATATATATAAATATAATACGAGTATATATAGTATATTGATACCCAATGAATAAGTGGTACTTTCTACTATTCAGGGCCAGGGTGGTTAAAAAAAACCACTCTTTTAGATTTTGACCAGGGCACTGGTCAAAAGTGTTTAAAAGCGTCCAAAATTGGTTTTAACCGCAAAAATGATAGGGACGGGGTCTAAATGGCCCCCGATGCCCGAAAAAGGCCTTAAATTAAATAAAAAAACAAAATATATACTGACACAAAAAAATCTGTCATGACAACCACTGAACACAACTTTCAATTAGCGAATGTAAGAGAAAGTTTCATAACTTTCAACTTTTAATTGAAACTATTGGTCCCGAATTCCTGTAAATATAAAATTTATGTTTAGTTATTTTTACTTTCTCTTACCTATATGTATATGTTAATATACATATATATATATATAGAGAAAGAATTGGATTCATGTTAAAAATCCCGAACGTGATATACGTATATATAAAATTCTCTCTTTATTTGCTGCACCCTTGCTCTCTTCCATCCCATAACATCAACAGCAACTTTTTTCAGCTTAAAAAATTAAAATATATATATATATATATATATATATATATACTCACTCACCAGCCTTCATTCCTAAGACCAAAAGATGCAATTTCAATTCCTTCTGTGTTCATCCAAGGAAATTTTTTCTCAAGTCTTAATTTTGTCAGAATTTCTATTTGTACTCCAAGTTTACTGAAACAAAATAAATATTAATAATAAACGGCCAAAAACCCACCATTTATATAAATCCCCTCATATTTAGTTAAATTAATGATAATTAATATATGGTTAATATTAATAATAATTGGACTCTATCATAAAATCTGATGTGACTTTTCTAAATAGTAGTTATGTCATTTGTTTATTCATTTATTTGTTAGTTTTTAATTTGTTTGTGTATATAAGTCAATTCTTGGTTATAATTAATGTAGAAAGTGGATGTGTAGAAGTGAATAAAAGAAATTGAAAAGGAAAGCAGCCAGGTAGGGAGCCTCTATCAAATTAAACTCCTTTTACGCAAAACGTTTCGGCCGATTTCGGACCATTTTGGAAATTCTCTTCGCTAAGACTCACATCATATGCAATTATTTACATTGTTATTTATATACATAGGCTATTGTAAAATTAATGAGCTTATGAACACGCTGTTAACAACTCAATTTGCTAAAAAACTCCAATGCAACTGAAGATGGCACTATTAAATCGGCCGAAACGTTTTGCGGAAAAGGAGTTTAATTTAATAGAGACTCCCTACCTGACTGCTTTCCTCTTCAACCCTTTATTCACTTCTTAGTTATTTGTTCTTGTGATTGATTGATTGTTTATCTATTATGCTATTTATTTATTTACTTATTATTTGTTTATTTATTTGCGTATCTATTTATTTATTATGCTACTTATTTATTTGTTGAACTATTTATTTGTTTATTATTTATAGTGGTTTACTATTTATTTATCTTCATGTCTGCCTGTGTATTGTATACAAGTTAATAATAATAATATAATAATAATTAAAATTACATTTGTTCTTCGCAAATTTTATAAAGTTGTTCTGCCTCTTCAGGTCCCGCAAGAATTAAAGATCCTGTAGGCGTATATTGAATATCAGGAGGGTTGTATCCTGAGACCTCAAGATTTTCTTTAACATTACGAAGGAAATCTGTTGAAAATTGTGCCATCTTTATATGATCTTTTAGGGAAAACTGTTGCCTTAAACATCCTAACATATATTCTTTTGCTAGCGTGGATTCATCTACTGAATTCTCAACCTGAAAAAAAAAATATAAAATAAGATTTATTAAAAATTTAATAATAAAATATAAAATAAACTTATAATTAATAAATAATTAAAAAAAAAATAATAACCTTTCAATTTTATTATATTTATAAATTATTAAATTTTTTATAAGATCTAAAAACTAATAATTTTGGTAATTTCATCTATTGCAGCATTATAAATACTATACTAATATATATATATATATAATTTATATTTATTCTTTATCTTTTTTAGGTGATGGACAAGGGCAGTTTTTTGCTGTACAAGGGCGAATTTCTAAAAGCGGAGGACATGGGGGGCCAAAAGGAATTCGAGACCGAGTGTTCTTGGAAAGGATGGTTATTGAAGGGCGTTCAAGCAAATTGTATCTCTTTTTATGTCCAAATTCGGCTCTTTGCAATGGATAAATGGGCCGGTTTCTTTGTTTTGAATCTTCAATTAATTTATCAATATATATTTTAAATTCTTTATCTTCTTTCTCCCAACGTTCTTTATCTCTTTGATTTATTAACGTATTTATTTGTCCAAATTCATGATCTTTTTTATTTTTTTCCTCTATCTGCAAAAAAAAGACAAAATATGTTTTAATTAATTTTTTGTGTAATTAATGCAGATGCAGAACAATTCCAAATAAAATGATTTACAATCATGTTTTTTTCTTTAGAAAATTTTACCTGTTTTATTATTACATTTGAATATTGTTTAGAGAAATTATGTAAATGTGTGTTAATGGGAAAAACTATTTCATTTGGAATACTTCTGTAGCAATATAAAGTTTTTGGATGATTTAGACTATTTAAAAAATAGATATAAGTACAGTGAGTTTCAAAAGTAAACTGGAAAGGACTAAAAATTTCTCTTTTTTTAATAATAATTGGTGCCCGTGGCTCACACTGAACGCACACCAATTGAGCAAAAACGTTTTCGAACAAAACGTTTTTGCCTAAAATTGTTTTTTCAATGATTTTCTATGGGCCAAGGCACACCGAGGAGACAAAACACAATTGGACATGACATAAATGAACAAAATGTTTTGCCATTTAGCGTTTTAATATTTTGGATATACTGGGTTCGATTCCCGGGGGCATGGGACGCTTGGTCCATTAACAAAAACACAATCAAGTTAAATAATTAAATAAGTTTATGATCAGGCCCATATTGATATAAATTTTAAAATTCTGAATAAAATCCTGTAACTCACTTTTAACATTAAAAGAATATTGATTTCTAAAAATTTCAAAACTTTTTAATATTCTTGAAACCTTTTAATATTTGTACTAAGAACATGAAAACATTTTTCCTACAGCTATTATAATAATATATCTAATTTTTGACCGACTATCGGCAATATAAACCTATGTAGGTATACTTATTTAACTTTTTTAGTTTTTTCGTTCAAAAATCGAATTCAAAGAATAAATATTAATTAATATTAAACATATTTTCTGTGTATATATAATTTGTTGGGGAGGTCAAACTATTTAAATTTAAATATATATGGGTGATTCTACGCTATTTGAATTTTATTGGTCAGTGGAAAAAATATATGTTAAAATAATTATATCATTGATACTGTATTCTTAAATAATAAAGAATATCGTGTTTTATTGGGGCCATTTAGTCAATTCACGATAACTGTTTCATTTTAGGAATTAATAGTTGAAAATAGTCATAAATGTCAGTATTCTGGGTGTCCCATTTCTAGTTTTTTTACTAGTTTTGTTCGACATTCATTTATTTATTAACTTGACATAATATTTTTTACCATAATTATAAACATAAGTAAACCCCAAAACATAATTAATGAAAATACATTTTAAAAGTATTTGTTATTATAAAAAAAAATACTTGTTTTCACGTGACCTAAAAATGATGTCATCTATTCTGGAAAAATTAAAAGATAAAAATTTATCATAAAAACTGCCAAAGGATAACAATGGCCATGAGTAACAGGCGTAGTACAGTCTGAAGTAAGAAGCAAGCTAACGGCGTTGAGCATAATTCAAATAATATAGCTTTAGTTATTGTTGAATTGTCATAAAGTGTGTTTGGGCCAGTCGATGCAGTATTTATTCTGGTAAATAAATCTCTTTATATTTTATCGTTACGTAACTCTACATATGTACAATGCAATGTTTATTGTATGTAAATGTCATGAATTACGTCGAAACTTTGGTAAGAAAGACGCGTATTGTTTTTTTTAACGTAATGTGTGGTTTTGTCATTAGTTTGGCTGTCATTATTCAGGCACATTCAAGGGTTCGCATCCCGTCTAATGCGACAAAAATTTATTTCAATTGGATTTAGCTATCAATCCAATTGAAATAAAATAGATACGAGGTCTAAATGGCCTTCGATGCCAAAAAATGGAATAAAAAAAAACTCTGTCAGGGAAAATACCCGCCCACGGGTAGGGACGAAATTTTGTTTCCTTAATATCTTATAGATATAATATGTATGTTTTTTTAATATTAATTCAGCTTTCATTATAAATAGTTAATTGTCTGTCACTTTCCTAGCTTAATTTTCACAATTCTGCCAATAGTGTCTTTCTTCAGGTAACATATTTCTTCTGGTGCTAATAAAACTCAAAAAAATTAAAATATCTTCTGGCCTTTATCATTACAGATACGAAAATAATGTCAACTAAGGAAATCATGAATATTAAATTGAACAGAGTATATTTGGTTTCTGGACACAAAAAATCCAAATAGCGTAGAATCACCCATATATATATATATTATTATTCGTTGATTTTACCTGCATTTCAAGATACTTTTTCCTCTGAATGGTTAATTGAATTTTCTTTTCTGCTTGTTCTCGTTTCCATTTTTTAAATTCTTCTTCTTCTTTAAATCGATCAGCTTTATCTTTTTTCAATTTCTGTTTCGCTTCTTCAGCATCGATTAATAATTTCATTCTATAATGCTTTTCTTGATTTTGCATTTCTTCTGCCAATTTTTCTTGATGCTTTCTATCTCTTTCGTGTCTTTCGATCTAAAAAAAAAAAAAAAAAAAATAAAGAAATATAAGAAAAATAAATCAGATCTGATTTGGTGTCATCTTCTACATATATAATAGCGGAGTGACCGTCTGTCTGTCCATTTGTCACGCTGTTTGACCAACTTCCCATTGAAATTTTGAAACGAAATTTTGCAGTTTTAGAGATGACGTTAAGAAAATTACTCAGATCTCCAAATTCTCAAAAGGGAGGCACATAAAATTCCAGAAAATTCAGAATTTGCCCATTGGAAAGCATTGAGTTTTGTCTTGCCTTATGAAAATTTAAAGCTAATTAATTAAAATAATATAATCAGTGTTTTTCAAACAATTTGTAAGCTGTGACACACTTTTATTAAGTCGAAAATTCTGCGACACATCTAAAGTACGAATACTAATCTATAGTATAATTTTTACTAAGGTAATATTATATCTGGAAACAGCAAAAAATAATATACTTTTTATTTGTTGTAAATAATTACCTCATTTCTTTCTTGTCTTGCCAGATCTCTTGCCAGAATTCGAGCTTCAAATGCGTCTCGTTCATCAGTTGTGTCTTGAATTTGTTTGGAAATTCTTTCCATTTTTTCTAATCTCTCTCTATATTCTTCATCGGCATGGAATTTTGTTAGTCGTTGCATATTTCGTTTGGCATCTTCTACTGCTTTTCGGAATAATTCATCATCAATTTCTACCAATCGTTTATGTTTTCTGGCATCCTTAAAAAAATATAGTTTGTTAATAGACTAGAATTAAAGAAAATATTTAAATAGAGTTTTAAAAGGTTTAGGTTTAAGAAAATCGTTTTGTAAAGTGGAATTTTCTTGGGTTAAGCGAGGTATATATTATATGAATAGGGTATCATATATATATATATATATATATATATATATATATAAAAAACTGTATCTTCTTTTATATATATAATTCTTCTGTACGTGTGTATGTGACTGAACTCCTCCTAAACGACTGAACCAATTATGATGAAATTTTCTGTGTATGTTTGTGAGAGTTCCGGACAGGTTTTGTTTCACAAATAACAATAAGTTAATGAGTAATTAACCGTTAAAATAAGAAAAAAATAAAAATTAGAAGAAATAGATGCCATGATAACAAAATATAAATATTTACCCATGTTTACGATTTTTTTTATTTATTTACATTTTGAATTCTAAAATATCGGCGTAAATTTTTTGTCTGTGTATCGGGAGAGTCCCGGAAAGGATATGATTCACAAAAAATCTTAAGTTCATGAATAATTAAGCGTTAAAATAATATCTATATATAAAAATGGAAAGGGAAAAATGTTTGTATGTACCGGTATGTATATAAGTAGGCGAGCAAGGGGGTCCAGGGGGCGCAGCCCCCGGCTAGACGGAAAGCCCCGCCGAAGGCGGGCCTTGCGTCTAGTATCTATATATATATATATATATATGCGGTATATTTAATATAATTTTTTAATAGATACTTACTTGAACCATTTTAAGAGATATTTCATAATTTTTCTTTTGAAGCAAAAACTCTTCTTTTTTAACCTCGTTTTGCATTGCCAGGGTCATTTCTAATTCCTCATCCATATTCTTATGATCTTGTATCTGTGAAAAAATTGAAATATTAAAATATTATTTTATTGATAACTTATAAATAAAAGTAACTTATCTTACTTCTGTTTGTATTCGGTGCTCCCTTTCTTTACGTTCGGTTTCAGCTCTTTCTTCAATAAGCTTGAGAAGCTCTTCTCTATATTTACTTGCTTTCTTTATTTCTTTCAGTCTCTCTTCTTCCATTTCTTTTAAATGTCTTTTAGTATCTTGTTTAATACTCTCGGCATAACGTCTTTCACGCTCTTTTTCAATATTAGCAATATATTTATTCAATTTTATCTAAAAATTAATTAAAATTATAATTAATAAAAAATATTTAAAGATCAAATTTTTAATGTACTGTATACCTAATTAAAAATTGAAATTTATTATGGATAATATTAATTTTTTGAAGATAAATAGGAAACGATAAATTTTCAGCTCAAGTTAAAAAAATATAGATAGAGTATAAATAATAATAATTAGGAACTTAAATTATAATTTAACATCTGAGATGCTTTTGCTGGTGAGTCCAGCGATGTCTATATCAGCAAAAAATTACAATCCACAATTTATCTTGATCAGTTGATAGTGAGGGACAATATTAAGTCCCACCCATGCCTTTTCTACTTGTGATTATTTCATTGTTTTTATTAAAGAAAATGAAAATCTTTATTGGAAATTTTCTAGGTTTGAACAATGAAAGTTTCCTTTAAAAAATATATATTTTACAATGAACTAATCACAAGTAGAAAACGCATGAGTGGGACTTATATTGTCATCTAACTCAAATATAAAATTTCAATCCCGTAGCTCAATTACTTCATGCTTAAAACACAGACAGACAGAACAGATGACAGATCATTTTGCGGGACCCACTTTTTTTGGACTCAGGGGACCTCAAAACATGTATATCCATCAAAATCTCGACTTTCTCACTAAATATAATAGCAGGCGGAACAGCATCTTGGCATGGGCTTTCAGAATAGGGGAATATTTAAAAATAGATGGATAATTATGGGCAGGAGCAACCAATAAATAGACTCTGTATGCAGATTCAAACAACGCAGACGTTTCGGTTCCTTTTAATTAAGAACCCTCTTCAGTCCTTAGATTGAAATACAAATGCACAGAGTTAGTCAGTGTTATCTTTGGCATATACATTGTTGTTTCGTCATAAAAATGTTACACTTATATATTCCAGGTCAAAAATATTTTACAATGGCCCCACTGGTGAGTATGTTATATCCTGTCCATAATTATCCATCTATACATCTCACAGCTACTACTTCGAACATATCGAATATTTAAAAATTTTCGTATATATTGAACACATAAATTTCATCAACTAATAAATTTACGCCGACTGACATAGACTTTGATCGAGAATTTTTAATAATGTCGATAATTTTCAAATTAAATTAATATATAAGATATCAAATAATTTATACCTGTTCCATCCGTTGTCGAATTGTTTCAGCAAAATTTAATGCACTAATAGCATCCTTGGTGCTATCACGTAGAGCAAATAATTGCATTTTCCCCTGTTCCATTAAACGAACTTTTTCTTCAGCAAATTCTTTAGCGATCGCATTTGCTTTGTCTTCACGTAATTTTTTATCCATTTCAGCACGTTGTTTTCTATCAGCAATCTGTCGCGCTAGGATATTCTCAAGCGAAGTCGGCCAATTTCGTGTCATCGCTTGAGATTTTTGGTGACGTTTTAATCGGGCCGCACGAGTTTCCTCAGCTTCAGCAAGCATACGATCATGTTCGGTTAATTGACTTGTAATTTGGTTCCATTGGTGTGGTGTAAATAAAACGCGCCGAAAACGTTCAGCATTGTCAGTACAAGTGGCTGGAAAGTATATGAAACTATTCATGATTAAATAATTAGCATAAGGTTATGATCTAATAGGGGAAGTCATATCAATAATAGTTTATGTTTTTCATAAGTTACCATGGTGATTTATAATGCTGCAATTTCAATTACCACATAGTTAATTTATCAATGAAATTTGTCTTATTTTTTAATATATTTAAAGGGAAAGTATAAAAAAATGAACATGATTCAAGATAAATATATAAAATAATGAAAGGCAAGTACTAAAGCAGCAAAACAAAAACCCTAAAAACCTTTGGAAACACATTTAGGGTGAAATTCTATTTGTCCATTTTAAGACATTGACTATTTTTTTTTTTTTAATTCGTTTAAGTTCATTTTTGGTAACGAAGGCTATTTAGATCACGTCCCTATTTATTTCAATTGGATTGGTAGTCAATCCCATTGAAATAAATTGTCGCATGAGACGGGATGCGAACCCGCGGCCCTTGGAACAAAAGGCTACACCAAGACCCGAGGGTCAGACCATAGACTATATACAAATGGAGCACAGAGTTGTCATATTTTTTTATATAAATGAGCCTATGTGCACACAGACAGACATAAAATTTCGTCTGGAAAGTCTCTTTCGGCATTTGGTAACCAAAAGATTTTTGTTTTGATGATTTAGTATTTGCCCTTCCTTATTTCAAACATCAATAGCAACCTTGTCTATTTACTATATGAAGGGAGAAGAAGAATGGCATAGTTAAACTAAATATGCCAGGGCTAGCTCGGGTAACTCGTGGTCGCTATCCACGTACTCAACAAATGTGAGCCCCTGAGTATGAGTTATATATATATATACACTGAGGTGTCTATTGTATATTTTCGAGTGTCATAAAATTAGTAAAATTTTAGTAAGACTGAAGAACAAAATCACATTCAAGCATCTCAAAAGTCTTGATTCTAATGCTCAATTAAAAATCCTCACAATCCACAACATACCATTGAGGAACCTTCAACAAAAATTTATGAAATTTTATAATACTCTGATAATTTTTGGATACGATTAATTTACTCGTAAATTTGGGCTTGACCCCGAACTTGCTCCACTATGAGCACACGATATATAGAATATATATAATATTTAGCTAGAAATAATATTAACAAACCGGTAGGTTGTCAATCAAGGAGATATTCAGAGCTCCTTTACATCTGTCTTGAAGATGATAGGCGATTGCAGATCCCAAAATTCCACCTCCAAGAATTAAAATATCACAGAAACGAGGAAAATAATTTGCTTTAATTAAAGATTCTTTATTTCCTGTTATTAAATAATTCAGTTGGGACATGTCTTTTCTTAAAATTTTCCAAGTTCTAGTAAATGGGTCATCTTCGAATTGTGAGGCGTAATGTCGAATATTAATGATGCGTGATGATTTTAAAAGACAGGGTAAAAATTTAAGTGTATTTAAATTATTCATGGTTTAGAAAAAATATATTTCTTTAATAATTAGTAAATCAGATTAAGCACATATTTGGTTAGTTAGGTTAGAAATATGAAATGGGTTCGTCGTACTGAACTAGTTTTAAAAAAAGTCTAGAAAGAACCAGGAACTAATTTAATTGTCCCAAATCAAAATAAAGTTGCTAAAATTTTAATGATAAAATCGGGATTGATTTTTTGATACTTTATCATGACATACGTACTGACATAATTGACATGACCTTAAAAAACATCAAAAACTTCGAAACCAAAAACAAGACTAATTTTTGAAGGAACGAAGTTAATCTATATAGTTCACATTAAACAGGGAATAATTAAATTAAAGAACGATTTGGCCAAAAGAAATGAGCTGATTTAAATTGAATACCAATTACAAAAATTAAAATTAAATAATTTATAATTAGTTTATTTATTTTATTTAATAATGTTTTTAAATGATAAATTTAAAAGTATAGATTTAATTATCAGGTTTCAATAATAAAAATATTTTCAATTATAAACAAATATAAGTAAATTGAAAAAAAAAAATATATATATATATATATATTATTGAAAGAAAAAGAATTATTAAATTATTTTTCAATTAAAATTTATATTATTCATTTATTCAATATATTTTATTTAAATATTTATAATTAATTATTTTTATTTTTGGATTTTCAAAGGTTGGCTATCCTCCATGTTTCAGAGTCGATTTCTCATTTCATTTCAACCTAAATTCTCATATTTCCCTTTCCGGAGAAACTTGTCTACTCAATACACACAAGGTAAGATTATTAATTATTTTTATAAATTTTTTTAAAAATAAATCTAATAAATATTTGATTTTTTATTGATTTATAATGTTTAATGTAATTTCATTATTTATTCCATAAAATTTCGCATTTATATACGTGATTTTTATATACACGTGTGTCTGTTGTTTTTTTCAATAAACCATTGAAATGAAATTGCGTTTGTAGTATAATAAATTTAATATATGTATTTTATTTAATATATTAATTATTTCTGTTTGTTTTTGTTTTAGCGCCATGGTTCAGCGCTTGGTATATAGACGACGTTTGTCGTACAACACAAAAAGCAATCGTCGGCGAATTGTCCGTACTCCAGGCGGTAAACTCGTCTATCAATACTTGAAGAAACCTAAGAAGATCCCCCGTTGTGGTCAATGCCAAGAAAAGCTTAGAGGTATCCAGCCTGCACGTTCAATTGAACGTAGTCGTATGTGCCGAAGAAAGAAGACGGTCAAACGCGTGTATGGAGGAGTTTTGTGTCATAAATGTGTTAAGGAACGAATTGTCCGAGCCTTCTTAATTGAAGAACAAAAAATTGTTGTTAAAGTACTAAAAGCCCAACAACAGGGCACAGCTAAAACCGGCAAAAAGCCTTAAATATTGTAAAATAAAATGACAAATAAAACTCAATTTATTTAATAAACTTTTTTTTTTATTTTATTCAATTCTTTCATTTTTCCATTACATTTATAAACAAACCCAATATTTATTTATCAATTAAAAGTATTATTTATTATTATCATTTAACAAGTATATTTGATTATTTTCAGTTCATTAATTAATGCTTTATTATTATTTGTGCTTTTGATTTCACAAAAAATACATATTTTTTTTTTTTTAAATTGAGGTCCTTTTTTACAGAAAAATTCTTAAATGAAACTTTTTTATTAAAAAATTTTCAAGTAGAAATTTTTCCAAATTCTATTAATTCGACATTAAAAAAAAATTTAGTAAATAAAAAAGTTGCACTTAAGATTTTTCCTAAGGTGGTCACACCTTTTACCTAAACAACATAAGTCATTCATTTTAGATAGATTAATTTATTATTTAGGAATGACATATTTTGTTTTTAGAACATATATGACATCGCATATCTAATTATGGGCCTTGTGATATTTTTTTTTCTACCAAAATTTCATTCTTTTATTTATTAATTAATTCGAATATATTTATTATTACATTAGATTGGTTAGACATGAGTATTGGCTTAAATCGAATGGGCATCTGGCGCCACAAAAAAAAAAGGAGCAGAGCACATGGGATTAGCACATGGCGGCAAAGCGATGTGGCCTTCAGGGATGGGAGGTGGTGAGTAGCTATTGCAATGAAACATACAAAATTTTCTGAAAAAAATATTTTTTACTCAAGTGAAATAACATGATTTTAACAGTTTAAATGCAAGGCATATTGAACAGGTGTTTTTTTGGATTGCAATAACTACAAAATCAAAAAAAGTAGAACATTATTTATTATATAAAAAAAAAAAAATGAATATTAAGACAAATATACTTGTTTTAAACAACATGGTTTTATTTATATACGAGTGATATAAAGAAATCAAAACAAGCATTTCAAAAATAAGCTACAAGGATCCGATATTTAGCCAGCCGCCGCGCAGAAGGCTATAGATTAAACCCACCCGATCGATTAACCATAGCTTTTCCACTTGTAATTTTTTTCTTTATAGCCCGAGAAATCACAGTGATTTTTATTTGTCCAGAGCGGTATTGGTTTTGATGGCAATCACACACTCCTCACCGCAAGCCTTGAGCACGGTGCAGAGCAGTTCTTTCCCGGCGTCGAACTCGGACCGTAGCTGGGTGCCCAATTCGCCGTCGGGGATCTTCAAATCTTCACGGAGATCACCATTTTCGGCCATCAAGCACAGGTAACCGTCATCGGAGATATCGGTCAGCTGGTAGTCCTCGCGTTTCACGAAAGGTACGTCCATGTTGTGAGTGGAAGGGCATATATCTTCATACTTCTTTGTGGTAAATATATCAATACCAACAAGATGCACTTTAGCGTGACCGTGTTTACCAGTTTTAGACGTGGACATTTCAACGATCTTACATGGCCGAGACTTGAGCATGACGAAACCATTTTTGCGAAGTGCAGAGCATTGCATCGGATAGGTCACAGACGCACCGGAATCGCCAGTTTCAAAATGAGTATCTTCGAAATCTGCCATGTCGTATTAACTAATATATGTATTCAAACAAAACGAGAATGGCAAAAGCGGCACTAGTGCCCGATTCTTGATGGTTCAATCGTTTCGATTCGGTGCAATAGCGCAAGCTTTTGTGTTGGAGCCACCGTGTGTCAACGGCGTGGTCGAAAAGATGGCTGCTTCACAGGCCCTTGTTCGGGCCAACGTCAGTCTGACCAACCAAACAGCCGCCCGCCCCAACAGACGCAGTGGGTGCGTTCACCTTCACTTACAAATCATCTCATAAATACCAACTCATAATTAAAATTATCATAATTCATCTTATTATTTTTTTTTAATGTTTTTTTTATTGATTTATCAAATTATTTATAAAATTTCAAAGTCTTAATATATTTTCGCGAGTCACTTGTTTTGGCGGAGTTTTCAAAAAAAAAAAAAACAAAATATATAATTCACTAAATTTAAATATTAAATTATTTATTTATTCAAAATATTATTTTACATTTTAAAGAACTACTTTTAAACAAAAAAAAAAGTACTTTTAATTCAACCCTTTTTTTTTAATTTAGATATGTGAATAAAAAATAATAACAGTATGTTAATTATTTTTTTAAATATTATATATTATCTATTCATAAAGTTTTGTGTATTAATATTTTTTTGAATCATAACTTTTAAAATAAATGTTTTTTTAATCTAATTTACAATTTAAAATTTTAAATATTTTTTAATTACTAAATTTGCTTATGACTAACTAGGGACACTGTCTCCTAGATCTTCGATAATCATTATTGTTTAAATTTTGACTATCAATTAATTTCGAAATTAGCCTATGGCACCCGGCTAAGGCAAAAATAAAAAAAAAATTTATTTCGAAAATTAAGGTCTATAAACCCTCAGATCACGGAAAATACCTTAATAAATTTTATTTCTATTTTTATTTTCTTACTCTAAAATTGTTTATTTCGTAGATATTTCGACCAGGCAATACGCCTGGTCATCTTCAGTACAAAAATATGAATTCATGAAGGGCCAGTGACAAGAAATGTGTATTTTTTCAGAGAAGCGGGAGCCAAACATACAACCGAGCGTTTCCAAATTTTCCCGCTTTAAGGGTTGTTTTTTTTTTTTTTTTTGGAATCGATTTTGATTCAGTTATTGTATAAAATTAGTTTATTACTAATTATTAAATTTCTTTTAATTCAAAAAATAAAATCATGGTTCCTATATCGCTTTAAAAAAAAATATATATTTTAATAATTTAGAAGAAAGCTGAATGATTTGAGGAGGGAAGTTTGAAAAATGCATTTTAGGGTGAAAGGAGTGTTTTACCGTTCGGTTGGCTCTTAAGAGAAGCAATATTAATTTCCTTTGAGATTTTCAAGACCTAACGGTTCGAGAGATAATAACAATTTTTTCAACAAAAGTTACCCCCAGGGTACCCAGGGGTGTTATCTACGCCTATGATGTATGGTAAATATTTCTTTGAAGTGATCTTTTGATTTTCCAAGCTTTTACGTAACTATACTGGATAAAGGAAGTCTCGAAACATTATTATTATTAGCGTATTTAGAGAAGTAGAAAGAATCCAGGGGTCCCATAAAGCCAAAAGATAAATGTAAAAATCAATCAAATTTTTAATAAAGTAATGTAAAAAAATTAACTATAATATCAATATTTTGTCCCCGGGTTTGGCGTAGTAGGTAGCGTGCCTACCCCCTATACCAAACGTCGCGGGTTCGGACCCAGGCAGTCCGATGATTTTATTTATGCCATTTGGATACCAGATGGCTTAAATAGAAATGCCTGAACCCCCAATAGATATATTCATTACAAAGGTTATCGTAAAAGTCTTATATGGCCCAAGTTATCGAAAAGACTGTGTGAATGTGTGTGTGAGTGTGAGTGTGATTGAGAAAAGTGTGTTTAAAAAAAAAAAAAAAAATATCAATATTTTATCTACCGAGATGAAACTTTCGCGAGATAATTACTAATTTTTTTTTCGAACCGGTAAAACATTCCGTCAGACCGTGACGGTGTCAGTTGGCGGTTACAAACATTAGAAAAAAAAATCTATATTTCTATTACATTTTTTTTTAATTCTATAAAAAAAAATCTGGTGGCTGATCGCACAGCACACAACCGAAGGTAAGAGAAAGTTGTGTTCTGTGCTTGCCACACCAGATGCCTAACTTAAATATAAAATTTCAACCTCCTCTTTTCGTTCTTGAGATATTTTGTTCACAGGCGCCAGTGGCGTAGCGAGCTCACGGGGCACAATACCTTTTTAGCACCCCCCCTCCCTTCGAAAACAATATAATATTATATATAAAATATATTCGCAAATAAATAAAGTAAAATAAATAAAGTCATAGGCTCAAGCTAGGCTTTAAATTTGAGACAAAATTATCCAGCAATTTTTTGTTTTGCGGACCATTTGGCGCACCTTTGTGAGTAGCGTCCGGGGCATGATGACCCCCCTTGCCCCCCTTCGCTACGCTACTGTCAGGCGCACACTCACACAGACAGACCATGTCGCGAAAACCACTTTTTCGGACTCAGGGGACCTCAAAAGGTGTATATTTATCAAAATCTTTTGACATGAATCCAATACTTTCTCTCTCTATATATAGAGGTAAGAGAAAATAAAAAATCTGGTGTGACTGGCGCACAGCACACAACTTTCTCTTACCTTCGGTAATCGAAAGTTGTGTTCTGTGCTTGTCACACCAGATTTTTTGTGTCGGCATGTATTTAGTTCCCGGCAGTAGGGAATATTTAAATTCAGATGTAAAATTTATAAGTATGGGAAAATATTTATATTTTGTTACCATGGCAACCATTTCTCCTATCTTCCCTATGAAGCACAAGAGTAAAGTGTGCTTCAAACAATTTTGAGGGCAAAACGAGAATATACATTTGAAAGAGCATCTAAAAAATAATTGATTTTTGAATTTTAATCAAAATCGTTAGAGCGAATTTTAAGAAAATCGAAAAAAACTGAAAAAGTACATCAGTAAAGTACTAGTAGTCTTTGGCCGATTTTGATTAAAAGCTTATTTTTCCGGTCCCGGGGGTGTTTAACTTATATATAAAATTTCAGCCTCATAGCTCAATTCCTTCATGCTTAAAATTGAACACACACCCACCCACACACCCACCCACCCACCCACCCACCCACAGACAGACCATGTCGCGAAAACCACTTTTTTGGATTCAGGGGACCTCAAAACGTGAAGATCCATCAAAATCTCGACATCGAATTTTTGACATGAATCCAATACTTTCTCTCTATATATATATTACATATATACATAGGTAAGAGAAAGTAAAAAAGAATAAATTGATTTAATAATACCGATGAGTAATTAATCCGACGACCATCAAAATAAATATTATTCTTAAATGGGGCCAAGATGAACGTAAATACGATTCTCAAAAGATACGAAGACAAACAGATCAAGAGGAGGCTTAAGAGGCGGTCAGGCGAAAATGTTAGATAACCGTCGATTTCTTTAGCAAGTGTCGGAGAAAGGGGTTGATGGTGGGGGGAGGTTATAAGTCTCTGGCATCGAAGTTTTGCTTCAGTGAAAGTGTTTGGGTTGCCCAGACAGTTCGCCGGGTCCAAAAAAATAACAAAATTTCATACAGGTAAATCATTCGACAATTTGCATTACTTTCTTCATTGACGGATTAAGAAAAGCTTCTTCTCTCTCTATCTCTTTCTCTCTTGGTATTTATTTATTTATTTATTTTTATTATTTCATCTTATGTTCTTTTGAAAGTGAAAGTAATTGCATAACATAGTTACATGTGAAATTTTTTATCAAGATTATCTTTTTAAATAAGGTCAAAAGGTTCGGTACAAAAATATAAAATTCAAGTTTTCAGCCGGAAGATGAAATAAAATTTTTTACCGACTATTTTGTTATTATACTTTTTTATTGTAAGTAATTTTATTTCATTAATTAAAATAAAATTTTTAAAAGAATTTTTTTAATCACTTTTAGGTGACTAATAAATTAGTATTTGACAAAATTTTGTAGAATATCATATTCGTTTCAATTAAAAAAAAATTATATATAAAATGACTGTGCTTAAGCAAAAAAAGTGAATTGGGTTTCTCGTAGAAAATTTTTTTATTGATTATAATCCAGAGTCTGCAACTTTTTCTTTTTCTGCTTTTTTTTTTAATGTGAATTCTAATAATTGTAAGGAAGGTGTTTCTTGAGTAAAAGAAGGTTTAGCTATAGTATTATAGTTTCATTAAAATGTTTCAACGAGAACCAACGGTCGAAAGTTTAAATCTTATATTATCGTAGTTTCGTTTACCACCGCTCTGCGTCACAAATCATTTGTTTCGGTTGCCTATCTGATAGGAGACTTTCAAAAAAGATTAATATAATTTTTGGAAATTGGACTTGTGGATTATTGATCAGTAAATATTTTGATTTTGTAGCTTATTTGTAAGCTATTTTTTGTGTTATAAGTTATTTATCTTAGCAGAAGCGCAAACAGGATTGTTTCTGTGTGAGAGGGTTGTGATTTTTTATTCTGTTTAGAATTATAACAGTGAGTTTTATGCAAATATATTTCAAAATGAAAAGGTAATCAAGTTTCGAAGGCAAAAAACTTCATCTCCTGCTTCATTAGAAAATACTTTTTATCTCTCCCAAGGATCGGATCCCTAAATACCTCCACCAGGTCCTGCCTTATTGCACTTTCAATTATTCTCATTATTGCACTTTTAAATAAATAAATGGTGAGTCCAGGTTGTAAGGCTCCCTAAAAATTAAACTCAACTTCTTGGTTATCCGATCCCTATTAACTCACTTTTCCATATCCAGTGGCGGATTTAGGCTTGCTGCCCCCTTAGGCTCTACAACTTATAGAAGCCCTTTTTTTGATTTTCGAATTTTTTTTTTTTTAGATTAATCACATTAAATAAAAGATATTTTTATAAATAATTAAATTAAAGTAATAATTGTGTTGAAAAATAACTAATTTTTTGCCTTTATTTATTTATCTGAAATATTTCAAATGAAATAAAACCCTTGTTTTCCTATGGGAAAAACTAACGCCATCTCTTGCCGTCTTGAGAAACCAGCTTCTCATTCGGCGTTTAATGGTTTTTCGAGAAGCGCATCTTAAAAGAGTCTTTTTCAGCGGCGTAACTAGCCTTTGAGGGCGGAGGGGGCGAAGCTCTACTGGGGCGCCGTTTTTCGTTCGACCTTTTTTTTTTTAGTATTCTAATCTCGTTCGGGCTTTTTTTTTGTAATCTTTCTCCGGATTTGTGATATAAAATGAATTTATTATGAAATTTCAAAAAAAAAAAGCCGTAGATTTGGGGAAAAAGCGGATGCGCGAGGGGCGCCAAAAGCTTGATGCACCTGGGGCGGGGGGGGGGAGCGAGCGCCCCCCTTCGCCCCCACCTGGATACGCTACTGGTCTTTTCCCTTTTAGCTTGAATTTTAGTTTTTTCACAATAAATTTAATAAATTTCAAGTGAAATTTCAAAAAATATGGGTTAACTACAATAAATAACTCAAAAACGAAAAATTTCTCGATTCTCAAATTTTATTCTTAATATCCGCTTCGAAGGCGTCTCGAGGAATATTAATAAAATCAGTTAAAGAATAATAGTACTGAAGTATTTTTTTCCATTTAGACCCCATCGCAATTTATTTCAAATGATTTGTAGTCAACAGTGGCGTACCGAGAGGGGGGGCGGTCCGCCCCAGGCCCCGAGCCGGCATAGGCCCCCATATATTTATAAAAAAAAAATTTAATGGAAATTTCCCTTTGAGAGGCCCCGGGGCCCTCAGGGCTCAAGTAAAAACGGAAAAATTTAGAAAGAAAAAAGAAAATTTAATGAAAATTTCTCTTTGAGAGGCCCCGGGGCCCTCAGGGCTCAAGTAAAAAAGAAAATTTAATGAAAATTTCTCTTGAGAGGCCCCGGGCTCTCAGGGCTCAAGTAAAAACGAAAAATTTAGAAAAAAAGAAAATTTAATGAAAATTTCTCTTTGAGAGGCCCCGGGGCCCTTGAGGTTCAGGGATATACGGTATTTTAAAAATATTTTTGTGTATAGAGGTGAAGGATATTTCAAGATGAGCACCCCCCAAAAAAATATAGGGCCCCCTCTTCTAGTGCCGCCCTAGGCCCCCAACTGCCTCGGTACGCCTCTGGTAGTCAAATCAAATGAAATAAATTTTTCTCGCTTGGGACGGGAAGCGAACCCGGAACCCCGCCTCGAGAAGCTAGTGTCTTCTCTCTGAGCCAAGGGTCAAGGTTATTATTTAAAAATATATTTTCCATTTGTTTTAATTTATATTAAACATAAAATTTCCGAGAGATCTTAATGATTAACAGAAAAATTCGTTGAAAAATCAAACCCCCTCCCCTTCCAGAGGCAAATCTTGGTTACGCCACTGAGGGAGATTGATAGTTACTATCTGATTAACTTAACAGGACTGCGAATTATCAAATTTTTACCAGGGTATTTGCTTTGAGAACCTTGATTGCTCTAGATAGAGAAAAATAGAATAGTCAGATTTATTTCTTATTAACAACTTCTTTAGGAAGAAATTAAGATATTGTTAGTCAAATCAATCAAATCATTTTACTTTCTCTTACCTATATACTGTATGTAATAAGTTTATATAGTGAGAAAGTTTTGCGATCATGCCACAAATTCTTAATGGAAATACATTTTTTGAGATCTCCTGAATCCAAAAAAGTTGATGGTCTGTGTGTGTGTGTGTGCGTGGGTCTGTGAGTGTAACGATTTCAAGAAAGAAAGAAATGAGCTACCAGGTTGAAATTTTATATTCAAGTTAGGTACCCTCTCCGACATTTAAAATAAGCTTTTGAACAAATTTGGCCAAAAAGTAGTTAGTACTTTAATAAAGTACTTTTTTAGTTTTTTTTCTCAAAATTGGCTAACAATTTTGATTAAAATTCATAAATCAACTATTTTTTAGATGCTTTTTAATAAGTATATTAGTAAAACTTTTTGAAAAATGTTTGAAGTACACTTTACTAGTGTAGGTGTAGTATTTCAGATTTTTCAAAATCATTTTCCGGCTCTTCCTTCCAGAGAGCCAATGTTAAATCCCAATGGAAATTTGCATTTTAATTTCGATTCAAAAAGGGGTCCCCCCCCCCTTTGGAACTTTTTACATATTTAATTCCCATTCTTATGAAATTTTGTATTTATTTAGGATTCTCTATTGTGTATAAAATATCCAAATATGAGATAAAATTTTGAAAAATAACCAAAGTTTATTTCAAGAAGTCAACATTTAAAACGCAAGTGATAAGTTCGGAACTAAGGTGAGCGCCACAATTAAATCCCCACCTGATAGCAAGAGGCTTAAGAATATGGTATAGTAGGCTACATGGTTTATGGGGAAATAATTTTAAATTTGAAAAGATGAAATAAAATCATCTGTACCAGATTTTGTTTTACCTTTTTCGGTCATTAAAATTATTTCACTATATACCATAGAGGGGTTGTCCACATATCATTGGACTCACTGGGATTCGCACCCTCGACCCTTGGTATACAAGGCAGGCGCGCTACCAAATATACCAAGCCCGAGGGCAAGAAAGCATTAACCACTGTAATTATGAAGCCTATGAACCAAACAAAATAACCTTCCCCATCTTGCCCCACCTTCCCCTACTATAGCATTTATTTAAGGCTCTAGCTATCAGGTGGAGACTTAATTGTGGGGCTCACTGTACTATGGGAAACTACAGTAAATAGGCTGTATCTCGATACAAAAAAAAATCTGGTGTGACAGCCCACTGCACAACTTTCGATTGTCGAAGGTATTGACTCGAACTTAGCGAATGTATTACAAAATATATTTGTAAGAGGCTCTCTTATTTTCTTGGGTCTTTTGAACCTTTTTTTTAATATTTTTATACAGGGAATAATTAAATAAGATAATTATTTTAAGATACATTTGACATTGTTCGTTATTAATAGGCCTATTATATTTTAATTTAAAAATTATCCAATATATTATAGATACCGGCATTTAATAATTTCATATATTTTTAACGTTTATAGCAATTTTTTTTTGTTATATGCTCTAGAAGCAAGTTATACATTTTTGCCCTTCTCTCTTTGTTCGTTTTTCTTTTATGTCCTACTTTAATATCCTCTATTCAAGTTTTTTGGTTCTTTTCTTGTCGAGTTTGGACCCTACAACTTCCTCCTCGCCCAGCCATCTGCTTTTCTCACATATTATGCTTTATATTCTTAAAAACTTCAGCGTAATTAAATATTATTCTTATTTTAGAAAAACTTTTTGCATGCCTCTAGGCCTTTGATTTTTTTTTTTTTTAATTACTTCATTTAATAATTTGTAAAATTCTTCGTTCTTATTAGATATTAAAAAAAAAAATCTGGTGTGACTGGCGCACAGCACACAACTTTCTCTTACCTTCGGTAATCGAAAGTTGTGTACTGTGCTTGTCACACCAAATTTTTTGTGTCGACATGTATTTAGTTCCCGGCAGTAGGGAACATTTGAATGCAGATGTAAAATTTATAAGTGTGTGAAAATATTTATATTTTGTTACCATGGCAACCATTTCTCCTATCTTTCCTATGAAGCACAAGAGTAAAGTGTGCTTCAAACAATTTTGAGGGCAAAACGAGAATATACATTTGAAAGAGCATCTAAAAAATAATTGATTTTTGAATTTTAATCAAAATCGTTAGAGCGAATTTTGAGAAAATCGAAAAAAACTGAAAAAGTACATCAGTAAAGTACTAGTACTCTTTGGCCGATTTTGATTAAAAGCTTATTTTTCCGGTCCCGGGGGGTGTTTAACTTAAATATAAAATTTCAGCCTCATAGCTCAATTCCTTCATGCTTAAAAGTGAACACAGACACACACACCCACCCACCCACCCACCCACAGACAGACCATGTCGCGAAAACCACTTTTTTGGATTCAGGGGACCTCAAAACGTGAAGATCCATCAAAATCTCGACATCGAATTTTTGACATGAAACCAATACTTTCTCTCTATATATATATTACATATATACATAGGTAAGAGAAAGTAAAAATTAATTTTGTGATATATGGCTAGTTAATAATTAAAAATGTAGAATATCACCAAATAAAAGTTCACGATTATCCTATAAACAAATGAACTCTTTTTTACTTTCTCTTACCTATCTTTATATATATAATTCTTCTGTACGTGTGTATGTGACTGAACTCCTCCTAAACGACTGAACCAATTATGATGAAATTTTCTGTGTATGTTTGTGAGACTCCCGGACAGGTTTTGTTTCACAAATAACAATAAGTTAATGAGTAATTAACCGTTAAAATAAGAAAAAAATAAAAATTAGGAGAAATAGTTGTCATGGTAACACAATATAAATATTTACCCATGTTTACGATTTTTTTATTTATTTACATTTTGAATTCTAAAATTATTATTATCGGTGTAAATTTTTTGTCTGTGTACCGGGAGAGTCCCGGAAAGGATATGATTCACAAAAAATCTTAAGTTCATGAATAATTAACTGCTAAAATAATCTCTACATATAAAAATGAAAAGGGAAAAATGTTTGTATGTACCGGTATGTATATATGTATATGTTTTATAGAAATCCACAATTTTCAATGAAGGCGAGCAAGGGGGGTCCAGGGGGCGCAGCCCCCTGGCTAGGGTAAAGCCCCGCCGAAGGCGGGGCTTTGCGTCTAGTGTATATATGTAATATATATATAGAGAGAAAGTATTGGATTCATGTCAAAAATTCGATGTCGAGATTTTGATGGATCTTCACGTTTTGAGGTCCCCTGAATCCAAAAAAGTGGTTTTCGCGACATGGTCTGTCTGTGGGTGGGTGGGTGGGTGGGTGTGTCTGTGTTCACTTTTAAGCATAAAGGAATTGAGCTATGAGGCTGAAATTTTATATTTAAGTTAAACACCCCCCGGGACCGGAAAAATAAGCTTTTAATCAAAATCGGCCAAAGAGTACTAGTACTTTACTGATGCACTTTTTCAGTTTTTTTCGATTTTCTCAAAATTCGCTCTAACGATTTTGATTAAAATTCAAAAATCAATTATTTTTTAGATGCTCTTTCAAATGTATATTCTCATTTTGCAATTGAAATCTTCTGAAGACCACTTTACTCTTGTATTTCATAGGGAAGATAGGAGAAATGGTTGCCATGGTAACAAAATATAAATATTTTCCCATACTTATAAATTTCAAGGTCTTTAAATACACAGGTTGGCCAGAAACTAGTAAATAAACAATTTTCAGGTCACAGTTTTTGATTGGTCCACGTCATGAAGCTCCTCCTTGCATATATTTTTCTATTTGGTAGCATTGTTGACTGCCTATAACCTAGTTCACATTCATTTTGTTTTATTTGCAAATTTTATAGTTTCAGACTAAACTAATTTAGACCCTGGTATTTATACTGCTTTATTAATAATATGCCGTGTATAAATTTTTATAAATTGTTTGTTTCGAACGATTTTTTACAAAAGGAGTAGCTCCATGACGTCACTCTCTTGAAATGGAAAAAATGTAAACAAACCGAGTTTGACCCCCCCTGATAAATTTTACATCTGAATTCAAATATTCCCTGCTGCCGGGAACTAAATACATGTCGACACAAAAAATCTGGTGTGACAAGCACAGTACACAACTTTCGATTACCGAAGGTAAGAGAAAGTTGTGTGCTGTGCGCCAGTCACACCAGATTTTTGACATATATTTCTTCTTTTTTCTAATTAATACGATTCCTTTTTTAAAATGAATTTTTTTCTGAATGAATCAAATCAAAATAATTCTGTTCGCCTTTATACAAAGATCTTTAATTTGAGATCATTATTAACAGGATTAATGTATTCTTAAATTACTTCTCATCAGTACCGCAATCACACTGCTTGAAGAAAAAGGGTCAAATAAATTTTTGGAACGAAGTTCTTTAACGCGGCTTACGCAGGGTGAATTGGAAAAAAAACGTAACAAAAATGCGTTCGCAGCGCCCGAGCGACGGCGGAGAAAGGCGAGATTAGCCGAAGCCTTGGCGAGGCCACGCCCATCTTCTCCTTTTTATTTCCTTCTATCCAGCTTCTATCTACCGTAGGCGGGAAATTTCTCTCCAGCGGGCGCAGCTCCCTGGCTAGACCCGCCAAAGGCAGACTTTCCGTCTATTTAAATAATATTCATATTGAATTATTGTATATTCTGAGTTGAAGAAAAGGCGTGAGGAACTTTCCTGCCGGGGGGCCCATGACCTCACACTTTTGCTTTTTTTTTAATTTCTTTGTAGGCTTCATATCTACATGAAGGAACAAGCGACAACAATATCGATATAAACATGCAAACTCAAGCTTAATCTCTGGATGGATGGCCCAGAGGAAGAAGAGTGTTGAACGCTCACAGAAACTAACAAACTAAAAAAAAAAATTCACCAAAATAGATTAAAAAATTACAAGTTAAAATGTTTAAATGGACCACTTGCAAAATCTAAACAACATATAACCCGTCATTTTAATTTTCCTCCGTCTTTCAAGCTACCAGGTATAGCCTAAGCCTGTTTAAATTCCTGGGATGTTTAATACTCCATTTTATTCCAAAAATTTGTTATAAAAAATTTTATTTAGACTACTATTTAAGATGTTGCTAAGTAAAATAAGATATTTATACTGTACTATCGATTGAATAAGATAAGAATAATATGATAAAATTAATCCTAGATAGCCAAAATCCTCTAAGGTAAAAAAAGAGAATAAAATATTTTCGTTTTGATAAAATTACTATTAAAATAAAACAAAAGCTGCTAGTACTTTTTCCTTTTTTTTTTTTGACCAGCGTTTCGGTCTTAATTATGACCATCTATAGAGTTTTGGAACTGTTGATAAATATAGGGGTTGGGTGAGTGTATGAAAATCAAAACAAATGAAACCATTATATTTTCTTTTCTCCCAAGCTAGAGCCCTAAATATTGAATTATTTAAGAAAAAGAAGAATAAAAATCTTCAGATTAATTAAGTACACGTTCCCTTTATTTGAATTATTTCGAATGACCTAATCAGTCCCGTAGCAAAAAATTTTTTAATTAAGGCATGCCGACGGACCATTGTGGGGCTCCGGGGGCCACCTATCTCGAGAATGGACTTGGCATTATTATTTTTTTTTTGTTTTTTTAACTTATTTTGAGTCTTTTTCGGCTGGATTAACCATTAGACTATAGGAAAATATTCATATAACGAAAGAAAAAAGCTTTTCCAGCGTGCGTTCAAAAGCCTTCTTCCTATGGGCCACTTAGAAGAGTTTCTCGGAGGGGGGGAGGGGTAATCTTGTGTGCTGGTCGCACAGCACACAATTTTATCTTAATTTCGGTAATTTAAAGGTGCATTCTGTACTTGTTTACCAGAATATATATACAAATCAAATTTTTAAGTATTAATTTTTAAAATTTTACAGTAAAAATAAAATTTTATTCCAAAAAAAAAATATTTTTCTCAAATCTGGGGGGGTGGTAATTACTCCCTTTACCTCCCCCTTGTATACGGCCCTAACTTTAAAAACAATGTTTGTTGTCTATCATCTTCTGTAAGGCTTTGACCCCTTCCCGACCCCTGGTCATGAGACTAGAAGTAACAAGCAAATGGCATTATTGATAGACTTAAAGCCGCGCGGGTTCGGTGAATTTATTTAAATCTTTTCAATCCCAAATGAAATAAATAAATGTGTCTGGATCCCCTTATATACATATCAAGGGCGGATACGAGGGAGGGGAGGGCGTAAAGGGAGTAATTACCCCCCCCCCCAGAGATTTGAAAAAAAAAATACTTTTTTTCGAAAAAAAAAAATTTATTTTTAATGTAAAATTTTAAAAATTAATACTTAAAAATTTGATTTGTATTTATATTCTGGCAAACAAGTACAAGAATGCGCCTTTAAATTACTAAGAAAAAATTGTGTGCTGTGCGACCAGTCACACCAGATTGCCCCCCCTCCAGAAACACTTCTGGATCCGCCACTGATACATATATCGTATCTAAAGAATTGTATCGTTAGCCTAAAATGCCGAAAAGGCTAAAAACCTCTTTGACCTTGTCCTGACAAAAAGAAATTTTGCACGATATCTTAATAAATTCCAACAGCGTCATTATATTCAAAAGAGAGCATTTTCTATTTTTTTTTTTTTAACTATTATTATTTTAATTGCCGATGATGTGAGACGGTAGAGTTCAAGTTAAATACTATTTTTTTTTTCCTGGTTTGCGGAAATCCGAGAGCTACTTTCACTCCCCCGAGGCGCTTTCATCTCGGCCCCATCGCAATCTTCTTGCACAAGCCAAGCAACCGGAAGAGAATCCAAACCATACCAAGGTGACAAGACGAGGACCTCCGAATCTGCGCCCAGTTCTCTCTCCTTTCCTTTCTTGTTCATGTTTGAATTTGGCTCAGTTCACGTCATTTCATTCATTCATTCCAAATCTAAAAGGAAATCTCATAAGAGGAGAGACGCATTTCATATCAATTCTCAACTCTATGATTCTATATGCTACGAGTAATTATTTCAATAGGGCTATTCCACAGCAAAATAAAATTCCATCTCACATAATATTTTTATTTGTATTTCGTAGTTGCACAAATTAATATTGTTGAATAAGTATTTTTTATTTTGATTGAATTATTAAGGTTTAAAAAAATATTTAGTAATAGGGTAATAGTAAATAGGACACAGAGTAAGCTCGAGCATCTCCCAGATGACTTAATTTCTAAGGGTAAGATTTAAAAAAGAAAATAACTTCATATGTTTTTATGTAGGTTAGCAGATCGTAATTCGACTCCCAGGGGTACCTACACTTTTCAGCTGGATCAATACGAAATATTAATTATAATAAAACAATAACATCAAATGTTACTAATTAAAATACACCAAAATCTTTTTCAAATTCCAGATATTTTTAATTTACGTTTTTGTGCTGAACCATAAACCGAAAGTTGCAGAAAAATTTTTTATTAAAAAATATAATTTTTTATGAAATTTGTTTTTCAAAGGATTTAATAATACATTCTGTAAACTATCTTGATGAATCATACCGTGAAGAATCTTGGCGATCTCAGACTTCATCTAGAACAAAAGAAGAAATATACAATATGTCTATAAAATAATTCTAGGTATAATTTCAATGTCAAAGTGGAAAAATATTTCAAACTCATTAACTTACTTGTGGTCCTCTAATATCAGGTTCCTCTTCTTTCTTGAGATGGTCGCGAATCTTGGGCACTCAAAGTCAATCAATCGGTAATAAAACAAAAAACGCGTCCACAGACCCAAGGAAAGTTTAAGAGGAAATGAAACACACACATACTAATCAAATACAATAACAGATCAATTAATCTCCGCTCACCTGCCTAATGTCATTTACTAGCGAGCTAAATAAAGAAGCAGGAATAATTGATCTGTATACATTCAAGAGTTAGGACGGAAACCCGGTAAATGCAAGATACTGAAGAACCTCCTTGATTGCTCATCTCAGTAACAGTAACAGAATGGCGTTGTTCAAGATGCATGCTGAAAAAAAACCCTACAAGCTAACAACATCCTATACGAACTCCTAACTTCTTGAACATTAACTCATTCTGTACTGAAACAACCAAGGCCCGGAACTCAGCACCGACCACCGGGCTTCTGTGAAAGAGGAAATCACTCTTCCAAGCAAATGCGCGTTATACAGTACAGACATACGAGAGAGAAATTTTCTATATATATATCGGTCAAAAGCGAATTGATACTCTCTTGGGAGCCCTGCCTAACTAAATGAAAAGAACAACAACACCCTATGCCAGTATGAGTTATCAATTCGCTATTGAGCGTATATTCAGGAGAACGCCTGAGAACTCCGACATAGAAGGCCTAATAATATCCTCAATAATATATCAAAGCGTGAGCGTAAAGATTTTCTAATTAGCCTTTATATAGAAACTATCTAGTTAGTAATAGAGAAAGTATATTGATAGATCCTTTTATATAATATGGGTTAATAAACCCATGCATGCAAAACTTAAGCCCTAATAATATCTACACTTGTATCATACTGTAGATGATGGATATCCGTCTTTGGATAATGAATAAATGAGTGCTGGGAAAAATTTTGAAATTCTTACATCTATCTCACTCTACGCTCACGTAAATGTGCATACAGACCTTTGCTGCTACACTCGTGAATCAGCTGTAGTTACTCTCCTGATAGCTCAGTCGACTTTGAAGAGATTCTTCCTTCCACCATTCTTCAAGTACGTTGTTATAATCGGATGTCTTCTGTTCCAATTCCATATTATCTGAAATAAAACGAACAGTTTAATTTTTATAATTTCATTTGTAAAATGAGAGCCGTGGTAAAAATTTATCTTGGAGGGAGGCAGGGATGATGCGAAGTTTTACTAAGGGTAGCCCATTGAAGTTTTAGTAAGCAGTTTGAGATCCAGGGGTGAGGGGATATCACATTTGCTTATTTTTTTGACTAGAAAGAGGGATGAAAGAGTTAAACAGGGGCTTGTGTAAACGTTTTTAAAAGAAAAAAGGCTGTTTCTGTTTTTCCCTTAAAAAAATATGTTTACGTAAACAAGGGGTTAATGGCACCCCCCTCCCCCCGTGGCAGAGAGGTTAGAGGTATTGACGATTGATGATTCATCTAAAGAATAATGAGGTATTTAATACTCATATGATTTTTTTATGTTAATTAAACGTAGTTTTTTTTTTTTTTTTAATAAAAACATTCACACTTTTTTCTCATTCACACTCACACTCACACACACATTCACACAGTCTTTTCGGCAACTCAGGCCATTTAAGACTTTATACGATAACCGTTGTAATTAATAAATGTATTTGGGGTTCAGGCATTTCTATTTAAGCCATCTGGTATCCAAATGGCTTAAATAAAATCATCGGACTGCCTGGGTCCGAACCCGCGACGTTTGGTATAGGAGGTAGGCACGCTACCTACTACGCCAGACCCGGGGCAATTAAACGTAGTTAATTATTTAAAGCTTTTCGTAAAAATTTAATTATACTTTAACAATACACTCGAAATCATTTTTTTTAATTGAATGAAATTATTTAATAAATGTTAAAATGATAAAAAAATAAATGTTAATTAATAATGGAAACTCTAAATTCTCGGCAGGACATTTAGATTCCATCAATAAATTAATATATCACATGCGAAGAAAGCCTATTTTAAATAATGAAGAAAAGGCTAAGGGGTATGGGGGTAAAAAAATTATTCCCCTATATAAATTTATTTAAATCAATTTGATATAAATCATAGGAGTCAAATTTATTTGAACCAGCTGACCATTTTTCATTCATTGTAATTAAATGGAGCAGGAAAAACTTTTTATAATAAAACTACATTATTTTGGGAAGAAGGCCTAACAACTAGGGCTGCGCAAAATAAAAGTGAAACATTTATTTTATCCTCTCAAATTTTTTTTCGGGAAACATGCGTTTGAAAAGATGGGATGAGACTCGTATGCTAAAAAAAAAGCTAAAATGATTTTCACGAGTGCGAAAAAATAAAAATTTTTGCAAGAGAAAGAAAATGGAAATTAAAAAAAAAATTGTTTTACTAAAAAAAAACAAACAAAACAAAAAAGGTCAAATGATTTTCGCGAGAGGAAAAATCTGGTGTGATTGGTGGCACAGCACACAAGATTTCAATGGCAAAATGAGAATATACATTTTAAAGAGCATCTGAAAAATTGATATTTGAATTTTAATCAAAATCGTTGGAGAGAATTTTGAGAAAATCGAAAAAAACTGAAAATCTACATCAGTAAAGTACTAGTACCAGTAAACATTGGCCGATTTTGATTAAAAGCTTATTTTCACGCCCTAGGTGGATGTATAACTTAATAAAACGTTTTGAGGTCCCCTGAATTCAAAAAAGTGGTTTTCGCGACATGGTCGGTCGGTCTGTCTGTGGGCGTGTGTGTCTCTCTGGGTTCAATCTAAATCATAAAGGAATTGAACTCGAAGGTTGAAATTTTATATTTAGGTTTAGTTAGGCGTTAAAATAAGCTTTTAATCAAATTAAATTTAAAATTTCAAAGTCCTAGCTCAATTCTTTCATGCTTTAAATTGAATACAGACAAACAGACATACCATGTGGCGAAAACCGCTTTTTTTGGATCCAGGAGACTTCAAAACGTGTATATCCATCAAAATCTCGACATCGAATTTTTGACATGAATCCAATACTTTCTCTCTATATATATTAACATATATAGAATTTAGAATTTAGAATTAATTTATTAAATTTTTCTCTAAGGCATTGCCTCATAGAGAAGATATACAAAATTTTCTTTTACATCTCACATGCGAGCATAACTAAATATAATACATACAGCCATTAATAATAAATAAAAAAATAAAACAAAAAAGATGAAATAACAATACAAAAAAGAAGTGAATAAATATTTTTATAATATATATCATTAGATATTAAATAGGAGAAGCCATCAGCCCGACCGAAATCAACACCTAGCTGCCGCATTTTAAATGACTAAATAAAAGTCTTTTATACCCCCCAAGACTCCGCATCGACCTGATCTCGCTTGGCAGCGAATTCCATAATCGGGCGGACGCGATCATGAACGACCCACCGTAGGCTGCCGTTCTGTGGTTTGGAATTAATATTCGCTCCGCACTGGAACGAAGAGCTCTAACCCCCACCTCACATCTAAACCTGAAAAGTTCATAAAGATATTCTGGACTCCCATTTCTAAATAGGTTGTAAAGAAATGTCCCCAAGATGTAACTACGCCTGCTCTTAAGGCGCATCCAACCCAATTTATGATAAAATGGTGTGATATGTTCAAAAATTGGAACATCAAAGATGAACCGAATACATGCATTGAGGACTCTTTCTAGTTTTAAATTCAATTCACCTGATAGGTCATTGTAAACAAGGCACCCATAATCAAAGTGGGGAAGTATAAGCGCTTTAACCAAATGAATCCTGATGTTAATGGGGAAAATATGGGAGTCCCTCCTTAGTTGATAAAGGATTTTATAAACTCTATTCGAGATATGCCCCACATGATCTCTCCAGGAGAGGGCAGAATCCATCCATATTCCCAAGTTGTTGATGCACCTCTCATAGCTCACCTGAATACCGTCAACCATGATCGGAGGAAGACCTCCCTCTGTCAGCCTGGCGACATATACTGAGCTTCCCAGAAGGATGGCCTTGGTTTTCGTCCCATTTATCACCAAGTTGCTGCTCTTTGCCCAGGAGGTGATAATATTGATATCCTGATTAATGAGTTCTACACTTTTACTCAGATTATCCGGGTCAAAAGATAGAAAAATTTGCAGATCGTCAGCATAGAATTGATAGGAACATGAACAACAACTAGATGGAAAGTCATTAATATATAGGGAGAAAAGAAGGGGCCCCAAGACAGATCCCTGCGGAACACCCGCCCTCACCGGGCAAGGGTTCGAGAATGTTCCATTCTCCCCAATGACTATTTGCTCTCTACAGGTCAAATAAGAGTTAAACCATCGCACTACACTTTCTGAGAGTCCGAGATTAGATAGTTTTTTAATTAAAAGAGAATGGTCAACCGTATCGAATGCCTTTTTTAAATCAAAAAGCACTAGAATAGTGACCATTCTTTTATCAATTCCCAGCTTTATATGGTCTGTTACCCTGAGCAAAGCTGTCTGGGTACTATGGTAACGACGGAATCCAGACTGATGTTTGTTAAGTAGGTTATTAGTTATGAGAAAGTGATTGATTTGCAAGAATACTTCTCTTTCTAATATTTTTGAGAGAGAACAGAGTAGAGAAATTGGCCTAAACTGCTCTACACTGGTCGGATTCCTCACCTTCGGGATAGGACGAATTAAAGAGCTCTTCCATATTTGGGGGAAGTAGGATCTCTGAAGTGAGCAATCAAAAATATGAATGATAACTGGAAGGATGACGGACAGGGATAGTTTGAATAATTTTATTGGCATCTCATCTATGCCCGCACTATTCGACCGAGAATGAAGGATAGAAAGGATGATGTTTTCTACAGAGACCGGTGTAAAGAAAAATCTCTCAGGATCAAACGGAATTGGATCTCGAGGACTATCTTGTTCTGCACTCGGACTGATACTACTTAAAGAGAAATATTTATTCATATCATTGACGTTGAATGGATTACTTGATTTATTAACATTCTTTCCAATGTTAATTTTGCGTAGGGTATTCCATAATGTTCTGGAGTCTCTGGAGCTAAGGAAGAGTTCTTGAAAGTAGTTTTTTCTCGACTTGAAAATTTCCTGCTTAACTTTAGTTCTTAATGCTCTAAATTGTTGAAAGATCTGAGGGTCTCCAGTCCTAATTGCTCTAAGCCGGGTCCTATCTCGCTCTCTCATCAAATTTCTTATATCCCTAGTCAGCCATGGGGAAGGGGGGCGCCTAGCAAAAATATGTCTAATCGGTGCATGTTTATTAAACATTTCAAGAAGATGTTCATTAAGGAGATTGACTTTCCTGTCGAGGTCATTTTCATTATATAGAGGGCTAAAATCGACTTCAGATAGGTCCTCTAGGAATCTATCTCCATTAAAATTCTTAAAATCCCTGAAGGTGATTACGGAGGGCTTATATTTAGGGACTCCCACTCTAACATCAATCCAAATTAAATCATGACCCGAGAGGAAAGGAACAGCATACTGTCCATAGGAGATCAACCTTTCATACAAAGGTCCGTTTAGAATAAGTAGGTCTAGCCAAGTTTGTGAGGTGGCGGTGTAGTAGGTGGGGTTCAGAGGGACTATTTTTAAATCCAAAGAATGAAACAGATTACTAAGATATGTTTTATCTGCAGAGGCCTTATTGAAGTCTGTGTTGAAATCACCCGTAATTATTACATCTGAATATTGAGATGAGTAGTTATTCAACACGGACTCAAGGTCTGTATAGAAGCCCACTTTAGGAGGTCGATAAACAACAATTAATAAGATTTTAACATTCGTTATACACACCTCAATGACTATAAACTCTACGGACGAGGCCGTATATTGTCCTGAGTCTGTGAGAATCTTACATGTGAAACGTGAATCTATATACACTGCAACCCCACCGCCATTACGGATGGGGCGATCACACCTGAATAAATTATATCCACCCAGGGAATAGTTTTGTGAAGAAATAATGGGTTTAAGCCACGATTCACTTATGCAAATGATTTGAAACCCCCCCCTTTCGAAATGGTGTTTAAATTCATCAAAATGCGCAGGGACAGATTGGGCATTAATATGACATAGCCTCAGAGTGTCATCCATCGCATCCGCCTTGTTTAAAAAATGAAATAAATAAAAAAGTACAGTCCTTCACTGGGGAGAGCCCACAAGACCGGTCGATGGTAACCCCCAAGAAAATTTTGCCAAAGCACTGAAGAAATGAGGCACAAATCACCTCCTGGCTGTATAAGTAAAAATAAAAGAAAGTAAAAATATTAAAAACAAAAATAAAAACGCCTGCAGAGATAGGCAAAGACCCCACCACGAACCAGATGGCCACTCCTATAACATTTTTAACAGCTGATCTATTAGCCACGCATATTTCATTTGTCAATAAAAATAAATAATAGTAAGGGTGATTCTTTCCCCTTTCACATTCAACTATATTGAATAAAATGTACAATATAAAAAAAATTAAAATATAAGGTATACACTTTTTCAAACAATTCACCATCTCGCATTCCTGTGTTAAACACAAAGATGCGAATTGGCAAATGAAGAATGAGAGAAAGAAATTTAAAAAAAAATACAAAAACGAAATAGAAAAAAAATAAAAAAATAATAAAAAATCAATTGACTCGATTAGATGCAAAGTATCAGTGTTTTTATAAAGAAATTTGTATATCAAATAATTTAAATAAGAGAATTGAGTTTTAAGAGGATTAATAATATGGTATAAATCTAGAACAATTCCTTTATGGAAATATTTATTAATAAAATTGACTAAAAATGATTTTAAATGAAATTTGTGATTAATATTCCGATTACAAGAAAAGATAAAAAATATAAAAATATAGAGTTTTGCTAGGGAAAAATACTTTTTCAGAGAGAAAAAAGAGCAAGAATAAAAATAAATATAGTTTTTTAATAGGCCTGTGATCGTGTTTATGTAACAATGGCAACAATGAGAGTGATGATAACATAGGGGTCCGAGTGAAAGTAATAGATATATTATTAAAAATTTTCTAATTGATCTAGAGATTTAATGTTTTTTCTTGGCTCACCGTCCTTCGCTCTCACAAAAATGTCTCCATTTCGGACCCAGAGGTACTTTATGACCCCCTCACGTCTCAGCTTATTGGCAGCGCCGTAGATCCTCCGGAAGTAGGGAGTTAGGGCCTCATGAAGGTAGATGGCCTTCGCTTCATTGTCATGAGCACCGAGTTGTCTGGTAGAGAAGTTTCGAACGACTCTTCTCTTCCTCAGAAGTTCTTCTACGATGTGCCGGTGACAAAATCGAACCATGATTTTTGGGGGCTCATTGGGGTACCCAGATTGGCGACGCTGACGAAAAGATGAGGATATATTTTCTCCAGTGACAGTGACGTTTAGAGCCTTGCTCACGTTGATTACCACCTGGTTAACATCCTCATTCTGTTCCAGGGGGACGCCAGTGATCTCGATGGTGTTGTTGGTGGTCAAGGACCTCTGCTCCATCACCTCAACCCTTAATTTTAGGGCAGCGTTTTCAGAGACTAGAGTTTTGTTGGAAGTCTCCAGGGTCTCAACGCGTTGACTCAGTGTCATCACCTTTGCCATGATCTCCTCCATGCTGGTCTTGAGGTCCTTAACAGTGTCATTTGTGAATTCCACCGATTTGATAATCTCGGAATTTTGTTCAATGACGCTTCGTAACATAGCATGCAGACTTGAGAGGGAAATGTCCGCAGAATCAATACAGTTTGAGCATAATCCCTTTTTAGGTATTTGGGCTTCACATTTGGCACAATAATTAGGCATATTGGCGTGAAAAATTTTAAAAGTATGAGGAGCTAAAGATAATACGTGTGGCCCGCACGAGAGTTGGAGGTGAAAGAGGTAAGAGAAAGTAACAAATGGAAATTTTACCAAAGAAAAAAAGGTATAATCGATTGTTTTCCATAATCGAAATAATCGATTGTTTTCCATAATCGAAATAATCGATTATTTTTTCAATAATCGAAATAATCGATTAATCGGAATAATAAAAATAATAATTATTTTTTTGTCCATAATCGAACACCCCTACTAACAACACATCTCCATTCTTAGCGGATAGCGACTTGAAATTAAACTATTAGATTATATGTTATGTCATTGAACGTAAATAAAAATAAACAAATTTCAATGTATTTAAAATCATTCCCCTCAGTAAAGGTGGAGAGAACCATTACGTCATAAAAGATAGCGTGCCTTTCACGTCATTATTTAATGATTAAACTATCAAAAAAAAAAAAAAAAACAATAAGATAATTTTATAAATAATTATAATATCCTTCATCGTTAAAGTATCATCTTATCTTAGAGGTCAAGGGAGTTTATCGCTTTGGCAGAATTTGTTGAACATTACTTACTATCTAATGCACCGTTCCATTTGATATCTCTCTCTCTCTTTCGATCTCTGGGTATTTCCATTTTTAGATGCCCTTGAAATATTTTTTTTTTTTTTTTAGAATAATGGACAAAGAATTTGAATTTAAATATCTAAAATTTCCATTAGAAATAAATTTGTAATTTTTTAATATGACCAATTTTGCCATTTCTACAGTAGTTTTCATCACATTCGTTTAGAGCCGGTTGCTTCACTTCTAGTCAACTAGAACACTTATCCGACCGATAGCAAAATCACCGATATAGTAAACAAGAACAAGTTTAAAAAAGTTTTTTCATATATAATTAGCTATCTGAGGCAGTGGCGGATTAAGACAATATAAGGTCCCATTTAACATATTTTCATTTTATTGGTATTATCGAACCATATTAATTTTACTAATTTTAGGCCCCGAAATTTTCAAGTTCACATATAAGAACGTTTAGTTTCTTCTTGTGTTAATTCTATGGCAGCTCAAAAAATTTAATTTATATTTTTTTTTAAATACGAGATCTCACTTCAGTTACGGAAATGGATGAATTTATTAAAATAATTTTATGCTACAGTTGTTGCTCAATTGTCGGAACGAGATCGAAAAAAAGTAATTAACTAATTAAGTTAATTGCCTCACTGAGTATTTCCGATCTTTTTAAAAGGTATTTATTTATATTGGATTTAAGAATTGCAAAGTTTATAAGAAAGAAAATAAGAGCGAAAAATAGCCTACTAACTTTTGTTTTTATTTGTTTTTAAATCTCTTATTAAATATATGAATTAATAATATTTTAGGGGATTATTAAGCATGCGTTAACAATGCTTCACTGCGTTTGAGAGAGTGGTAATAAAAAGAATATTTTTTAATTAAATAAGGATTTTAAAAATTTCATATATTTAAAGAAGCTTGGAACAGAGACTGGCTTACAGGCAGTGCCGGACCGGATTATCCATTAGGCAGAGTAGGCGATACCCTATGGGCCCCACCACGCCTTTTAGGGGCTCCTCACCATTAGATTTTTTGAAACTCTTTCGGCATCTGAGACCATTTAGATCGTAGCCAATTCAATTGAAATTACTTTTTGTTGCGGATGCGAACCTGCGACCCCTGGTAAAATTGGCAAACTGGGAAATATATATAATTATTTTTCAGGGAGGGGGTGGGCCTGATCTCTTTTTTGAAGATTTACCCCCTCCCCTCTTTATAAACATTTTAAAATTAATTTATGTAAGTTATTGTTTTATTCTAAGGGAAATGTTTCATGAAAATTTTTAAATATATAAATTTCGTTTTTTCCACGAACCCCGTGGGGACATTTTGAACATTTCAGGGGGGGAGGGCTAAAACAGTTGTGTAATAAAATTATATTGATAAAGTTATTAGCTGACAGGTGCCCGAGATTTCGACTTCCCAAGGGTCTCCACCTTGTTTAATCGGGCACTGCTTACAGGGTTCCTTGTATTATTTCTTTATTATTACTTTCTCTTACCCTATATATGAAATATATAGAGAGAGAAAGTATTGAGATCATGTCAAAAATTCGATATCGAGATTTTGATGGATATACATGTTTTTTAAATTAGAAAATAATGAGAGAAACAAGTAGAGTTCCTAGAGGAGAAACAAGTGACAAATGTAAATTCTTTTGAAAAGGATTGAATTTATTGCAAATAGTTTTTTGTCGAAAGTTAATTGTATTTTTATCATTTTCCATTAGTTTAATTTCTAATGTTTTTTTTTTTTTAGGGCTTTGTAATTTTTTATTTTAGGACGAAATTGGAATTTGGGTTGAATTATTAAGGAATTTGAATTTTTTTCTAATTTCCAATAAAATTAGTTGAGCAGAGATCAAAAAAAGGAAATGAGATTAAAGATAGGCAGGCCTATCATGTTTTATCGAACTCGGTTCATAATTACCTAATAAATGGCAAAAGCAAAAAGTAAAGAAATTTTTTCTGATTCACACATAAAAAAAAATGTTGAAAAACGGAAGTCGAATATTTTAACGATATCAATACTCCTTCTCAGAATGGTGGAGGGGGCATGGCATAGATAATATTTAATTATTATATAATTATTATTATCAACGATAAGGAGTCGTATTTCGGTGTGATTAATAATAAAGAATAAAGGCAGTCAACAAAACAAAAATTAATGCTTCACCTCTCTTTTACAACATCAAAAAATTTATATACAAATATATATGCCGTAGGGTTTGTGCAATCGTTCCTTTATATAAGGGGTTTAAAAATTGAGGTCCTTGCAATATTGAGTGATAATGGATTGATGGAAATACACGTGTTAAGTACTCTGAATTCAAAAAAGTGGGTCCCGCAAAATGGTCTGTATGTTTGTGTGTGAACAAAATATCTCAAGAACAAATAAAGCTATGAGATTGAATTCGCCCTCGGGGATTGGTGTAGGAGTTAGCGTGCTAACCTTCTGTACCGAGGGTCGCGGGTTCGGATCCCAGGCAGTCCGATGATTTTATTTAAGCCATTTGGATACCAAATGGTTTGAATAAGAATGCCTGGACCCAAAATATGTATAATTAATAAATAAAAGTATTGTATAAGTTTTATATGGCCTGAGTTGCCGAAAAGGTGTGAATGTGAGTGTGAATGGGAAAAAAGTGTGTGTTAAAAAAAAAAAAAAATAGATTGAAGTCAGATACTCTCCCCTACCAGGAAATACGAAGCTTTTGAATAAAATTGGTCAAAGAGAATTTTTACTGATGTACTTTTTGAGTTTTTTCTATTTTCTCAAAAATTCATAAATCACTTATTTTTAAGAATTTAGCCTATAAGCTTAGATCTATTTTGTTTTGAAAATGGAAGACTTGTACTTCAGAGAATAGATAGGAGAAATAGGTGCCATGGTAATATAAAGTAAAATATAAATATTTTCCTCTGATATAGGAAATTATTAATTTCCCCCACCCCGGATCCGAGGTGTATACAAATGTCAATATTATAAAAGCCGTAGGCCTACAACCAGAGGTTTACTTTGTTTAAAACCTTTTTGCAGATTGAGATTAATATCCTTAAAAAATGACCGATATTTGGTGTCTTGCTTGTATTGTAATAATTGTCTAATTTTACAGACCTGAAGATGGTTTAATGTAACCGAAACCAGTGTACTGCAGTTTGTCGTCAGCACTAATAAATCCTGACAAATAAAATTTTATTTTATTTCTTTACCGTGCATCTCAATCTGCAAAAAGGTTTTAAGCAAAGTAAGGTTCTGGTTGTATGGCTTTTATGATATATTCGTGTGACATCATATTACACAAATTTCGAATAATGAAGATAGTAAATAAGTAAAGGTAAGTTGTGTGTTCAGTCACATCAGATTTTTGAGTTAAGGAACATTCCTTATGAAATTGATTTTTCTATTCATTTTCTAATTGACGAAGAGCATTTTTTCTAGGGTCCGACCGAAACAAGATTTTCAGCCAACCGAAACCGAATATTCGGTCTCAATCTTAGTTTCGGCCGAAACCGTAACCGTAACCGAAACTTGTATTTCCTATAAAAAATTCATATCATTTTACCTTTTTTTTTCTTTTGAAATTTTTTTCCCCTCCCGTGAAAATTATTTTACCTTTTTTTTTAAGGGAGACTAAATTTTTTTCTCCCTCAAGTGAAATCATTTGACCTTTTTTTTTTTGCATGCGAGTCTCATCCCATCTTTTTTCAGACTCAGGTTTCGGCCGGCCGAAAGTTTCGGCTACTTTTTGGCCGAAACCAGGATTTTTGGTCGAAACTGGCCGAAACCGTTATCGAAACCGAATATTCGGTCGGTTCCTAATTTTTTCTATGAAATTATCTATCCGTCGACACTAAAGAACACACCCGTGAATTTTTCAGATAGATCCATCCTAATCGAAAACTGTAGTGAATATGAATGTTATTAACAATTTTATTCGATATCAAGTGAGTTGTTCTGTTATCTGTTGGTCACATCATATTTCTTCTAAAATGAAGAGAATAACAATAGTGCTTGTTGCTTTTGTATTCTCCATAGAGCATCCATAAATTAAAGAATATAATTTATAATTAATTAATTTTTAGTTGAAAGGCGCCTCTGATTAAGGCGTTGACCTCTGAAGCGTCAGAGCTTAGTTGAGTTAGGTAAGCAAAACAAAGTCTCTGCGCAATTATTAGCCTGAGGTGGCCGTCATTTCTAAAATTTATATAAATTTATTATTCTCTCTAAAATTTCATTAAAATTGGCCTACAATGAAGTTAAAAAAATCTGGTGTGACTGCTCGTACACCACTCAACTTTCTCTTACGTTGGGTAATCGAAAGTTGTGTTCTGTGCTTGTCACAGCGAATTTTTTGTGTCAACATATATTTAGTTTCCGCTGATATATTAAAATTCAAGATGTAAATTTATAAACATGGGAAAATATTTATATTTTGTTACAATGGCAATCATTTCTCCTATCTTTCCTATGAAGTACTGTACTGTAGTAAAGTGTGCTTCAAACAATTTTGAGAGCAAAATGAGTATATACATTTTAAAGAAAAACTAAAAAATAATTGATTTATGAATTTTAATCAAAATCGTTTGAGCGAATTTTGAGGAAATTGAAAAAACTGAAAAGTAAAGTACTAGTCCTTTTTGGTCGATTTTGTTCAAAAGCTTCGTGTCACGTGCCAGGGGAGTGGCTAATTTAAATAAAGAATTTCAACCTACTAGTAATTTTCGTTCTTGAGTTATTTTGTTCACAGACACACAGACAGACAGACCATGTCACGAAAACCACTTTTTTGGATTCATGGGACCTCAAAACGTGCATATCCATCAAAATCTCGACATCGAATTTTTTGACATATACCAATACTTTCTCTCTCTATATATTAACATATATAGAGGTAAGAGAAAGTAATAATAAACAATTGAACAAGAGATTTTGTATAGGTCTTTCTGACGATTGACAAAAGAAAAAATTATTTATTTTTCCCTAGGACTTAGGATTAGGTATTAATTCACAGATTTCTTGTATTGCGCATTCCTAAAAATTTTTTTGTGATTTGTTGAAGATATTTTTCGGCATCTAAGGTCATTTAGAACCTCAACCCTGTTTATTGTTATCCAAATTCAATTGAAATAAATTTCGTTGCCTGGGATGGGATGCGAACTCTCGATTTCTATTTTTTTATTTAAGGTCTTTTTTGGCATCGATTTGATTGGTAGCCAATTCAAATGAAATACATTTTTGTCGCATGAGACGGGATGCGAACCCTTGACCCTAGCAAAAGAAGAAGAAACACTATCACTGACCTATGGCCCAAGGGCGATTTAATTATTTAATTTTTATAATTAATTAGCTTTGATTTTTCATAAGAGAACACAATAATTTTCAATGGGGAAATTTTGGATTTCCTGACATTTTCGGGAATTTGGCGTATAGGCGTGATGATCGGACGGACAGACAGACGGACACTCCACTATTATATGTATACAAGATTGTGACTCTTGATTTCAAAATTAAATAATAAAATAAAACTTTTTTTTTTCGATTTAAATGAGTACAAGTAGAATATGTGTCCCGAACACAAACCATTTAAATAATAGATTTCTTATACATAAAAAATGTTACTCAATATAAGAAGAGACAATTTCTCACTTTCTGTGACATTCAAATAAAAGTTTTTTTTTTTTTTAATCTTTTATGCTTGAATAATCATTTGAGAGAAATTTCATTTATATATTGAAAACGATAAGAGTTTCCTTTCCTGTCTATTTTTTTTAAAGAGCATTTTGTTTATTTATTTTTTTATCAGAATTATCAATTATAGCATTGCTTTTTGTTCTCTCGCAATAAGAAATTTTCCTTAATTGTTATTTTAAAAAATACAAATAAAAAAAATCTGGTGCGACTGGCTCACAGCACACAACTTTCTCTTACCTTCGGTAATCGAAAGTTGTGTACTGTGCTTGTCACACCAGATTTTTTGTATCGACATATATTTAGTTTCTTCGTGTCACATCCCATGTGTAATTTAAATATAAAATTTCAACCTCCTAGCTCTTTTCGTTCTTGAGATATTTTGTTCACAGACACATACCTGGCAGACAGACCATATCGCGAAAACCACTTTTTTGGATTCAGGGGACCTCAAAACGTGTATATCTATCAAAATCTCGACATCGAATTTTTGACATGAATCCAATACTTTCTCTCTCTATATATTAGCATATATATAGAGATAAGAGAAAGTAAAAATCAATGTCGTTTTCTTCGTTGATTATTTCAAAACCTATTCAGTTTTCGAAAAAATGCCAAAGAATAATAACTTTTTAAAATAGAGCAATTTATCAGAATATAACAAAGAAATTGAAAATTTCAAAATTTTTGAAAAAACTTATTAGGTAAAGTACTACTTCCAGGTGACGTATTTACTCCAAAAGTTGATAGAAATATACAATTTTAGTGTAAGGAGATATACCAAATTTCATCGATCTGCCTGCTTTGGTTTTTAAGCCATCGTGTTCACACTCCCCCCGACATAATTCTAAAAGAATATACGAGAAAGTTTTGGGGAAGTCATTCCCGATTTATTTGATATTTCAGTTGAAATTCTTTCAAATGATTGTGAAAATGACGTAAATTCAAGCTAAAAGGGAATCGTCTCCTTTTAATGGCAATTTCAAGAAAAGCAATAAAACAGCCATTTAAAAGCAATAAAATCTCTTTCGGAGAAATTTACATAAACATTATGTTTTGATATTTTAACTGGAATCGATCTTCCGGAAATTTAAGATTTTTTCACAATAAATTAAATTAATTTCAAGTGAAATATCAAAAAATGTGGGCTAAGGGAATTACTCAAAAACGAAAAAACTCTCGATATTCAAATTTTACACTTAAGGCAAGTACCTATGTCGTAAGTATTTCAAAAAATTTCAATCACATCAGCCAAAAGGTTCTAGTACTTTACTAATGAAATTTTTAATTTTTTTTCTCAAAATTCGCTCTAACGATTTTAATTAAAATTCATACTCTTTAAAAATCTGGTGTGACTGTCGCACAGCACACAACTTTCTCTTACCTTCGGTAATCGAAAGTTGTGTACTGTGCTTGTCACACCAGATTTTTTGTGTCGACATGTATTTAGTTCCCGGCAGTAGGGAATATTTGAATTCAGATGTAAAATTTATAAGTATGGGAAAATATTTATATTTTGTTACCATGGCAACCATTTCTCCTATCTTTTCTATGGAGTGCAAGAGTAAAGTGGTCTTCAAACAATTTTGAGGGCAAAACGAGAATATACATTTGAAAGAGCATCTAAAAAATAATTGATTTTTGAATTTTAATCAAAATCGTTAGAGCGAATTTTGAGAAAATCGAAAAAAACTGAAAAAGTACATCAGTAAAGTACTAGTACTCTTTGGCCGATTTTGATTAAAAGCTTATTTTTCCGGTCCCGGGGGGTGTTTAACTTATATATAAAATTTCAGCCTCATAGCTCAATTCCTTCATGCTTAAAAGTGAACACAGACACACACACACACCCACCCACACACACACCCACCCACACACCCACCCACCCACACACCCACCCACCCACCCACCCACAGACAGACCATGTCGCGAAAACCACTTTTTTGGATTCAGGGGACCTCAAAACGTGAAGATCCATCAAAATCTCGACATCGAATTTTTGACATGAAACCAATACTTTCTCTCTATATATATATTACATATATACATAGGTAAGAGAAAGTAAAAAGTAGCCTATATCAATAAAACTTTATGTGAAGTACACTTTACGCTGGGATTCAACCCAGGAGGGGGGGGAGGGGAGGATGATCCTCCAAGAAGCCCTGGCGATCATTGCTTCTAAGGAAAGGGGCATACCTAGTATATCGCACTGATCTTCCGGTGTGCCCTTTGATCGACGTTAAAAGTCTAAGATGACGAAAAGACTAAAAACTCGATACTTACTGGTATCGATACTTTTCTATCGATACAATACCAAATACAAGTATCGATACTTTAGTTTCGATACCATATTCCTAGTCTCATCCCATCTTTTGGAAAGCTGGGTGAATGTGCCTATTAAGGCGTTGATTGGCCAGAATAAAAGGAAGTTGAGTCATAGAGGGAAAATTAAAACTAAGTCAGAAAGGGCGAGCAATTGCAAAATTTCCAAACAGTGAGCAAGAAGAAATTTGATGCATTTGATCGCCTTCGGCGAGCAAGGGGGCCCAGGGGGCGCAGCTGAAGCAAATAAAAAGAACCATTCAGGTTGAATATGGACAGGGGTATATAAGTATATAAGCGGTTAGAAGGGTAAAAGAGGTTTAAAAAAATAATACTATGAGGAAACCAAATAAATCCTTAAAAGAAAAATAATGATGAAAGGAGATTTTATCTACATTTCTATTAAGACCGAAGGCGGGCTTTTCCACTTGTATTCATATAGTCAGGAATACTGACAAGGATGGGATAAAGTCCCAGCAGTTCTTCGGGTTTCTACCCTAATTCCTCTATTATTCGGTTCATAATCCCAAGAGAAAAAGCATGAGCATGATTTAACTTTGTCAATGTTCCTATGTAGAATTTTTTTGGAGCCTTGCCCCTCTGAATATGCCACTATATTTAAGTGAAACCCGCGAGGTATTGCTGGATAGTGCAATCATCAACTAGAAATAGGAAAGTTTGAAACCGAGTGATCTAGAATAACAAGTTATTATAATTCTTCTTTTTATAAAGATTGACACCTGGAGACCCTTTCGTGGGGCCACTTGGAAGGCCTCGGGCAAGATGACCTACCCCACCCTGTCCCACTTCCTCTCCTCACCCAAATGTGAACAAAAACTCAATTCAGAAAAAGGATGTTTGTTTGTTGCCCTTTTAAAAAGGAGAGGGCAAGATTATTGACGAACAGAAGAAAAGTAGATGGCACTGAAGAAGTGTGCTAATATATTAATAAATAAAAATCACTGACTATTATGTAAATATAGAAATAGATATTTTTTTCTGGAAAGGATATGAATCAGAATAAGAAGAGCTAGGCAACGCCTATCTAATGACACGCCTATTATAAGATTTTCGCTATAGGTAGGGTTACCAGATGTCCGGATTTGGAACACGTGTCGGGGTTTTAGTCCGGATCTGAAAAAGGCAGTCTCCCCGGATCTGGTCTCAGATAATTATGGTAACCCTAGCGAGAATTCAAAATTTTATTAGAAAAAAAAATGAGTTTGCCAAATAGAATTTTATTTAACAAAATAATTTCAAAATTAAGTCATTATCACTAAATAGTCAACTGAAAATTGTAAACTCTTAAGAGCTTTTAGTAAATAGTTCAAATATCCACGGGATAAGGTGATAAAATTATCTCCCACAAGTGCCACAAAATATAGACTATCCCAAATCACGCCTCGACAGTCAATATATTTTTTTGTTTATTTCATTTTCAGTCTTTTTCGGCATCGAAGGGCATTGAATTGGATTGGTAGCCAATCCATTTGAAATAAATATTTGTTGCATGATTCGAGATGCGAATCCTTGACCCCTAGCACAAGAGGCAGAAACTCTACCACTGAGCCATGACCCAAGAACAAGTGTATATTAACTAACTAGAGATTGAGACAGACAGCTAGAGGTAAAAAATAATTATTTCGTCTACGTTTTGAGCGCCAATCGCGCTCATCTTGAATCTCTTTTTCGTTCAAACGAGAAAGAGGTTTTCTAGTAAAAAAGAAGCCATGATTGGAATTCATCATGACAACTATTTTGTCCTGAGGATGAACGAGATCGACACTCAAAACGACGACAAAATTTTTCATTTTTTGCTCTCTTTACAAATAACCGAGCCTTCAATAAACATTATCTTAAGTGTATAAAGTTTAGTAATAATGAAATTTAAAAACCTTTAAAAGTAATTATTAGTAAATATAAAACAAAACATTAAAATCCTAATTAATCGAGATAAGCTTATCTAAACGTCTAGTCAATTTATTTCCGGTTTATTTTATTGGAAGTATGATTATCTATTGATATTAATTATCATTTTTAATATAATTGTTTCTATATATGTAATTTTTTAATAGGCCCTCGGGCTTGGTGTAGTGGCTAACGTGCTGGCCTTCTAGGAGGGTCGCGGGTACGGGTCCGAGGTAGTCTAATGATTTAATTTAAGCCATTTGGCTTAAATAAGAATGCCTGGACCCCAAATATATATATTAAATAGAATATTGTTATCGTTAAAAGTCTTATATGGCCTGAGTTCCCAAGAAGACTGTGTGTATGTGTGTGCGAGTGTGAGTGTGAATGGGAAAAAAGTGTGAGGGTTAAAAAAAAAATAATATGAAAATAGTAATGATAATATTTGAAGATCATTGGAATTAGAATGAGGGGGGGGGGGCAGGGGATAGATAAAAATTTAATGTAATGAGATGGGTACCCATTCAATTCTTGCTTAATGTTGCTTGCTTAACTTTATAGAAATAAAAAACCATAAGCTAGATATTCAGTCCTTTTCAATAGTTTTTTAATTCGAATTCAGTGACCACCCAACTCCAAGATAATAAAAAAAAAGTCAAAATTATTTGTTTTGTTTTTGGAATTAAAATATAGTCCAAAGATATTGTAGGGGAGGTGGTTAAGTTTTTTCACCATAACAAATTACAATTCCACAGGCCCTTTAACAAGATAACGTTTTTAATTTGAAATAAATTAATTATGCATTTACTCACCACTTGATTGTAAGAAGTTGTCTCGTGATTTGTAGAAAGTGCCCTTTTTTTCATTAATTCAGCCGTGCTGCCGAGCCAAGTCGTCACAAAGTTGCCAAATTGTTGCCTATAACAGAAATAAAAATCGAATTAAAAAAAATAAATTATGAAGCTGTTCTTTACTATCTCTTACCTCTATATATGTTAATATATAGAGAGAGAAAGTATTGGATTCATGTCAAAAATTCGATGTCGAGATTTTGATGGATATACACGTTTTGAGGTCCCCTGAATCCAAAAAAGTGGTTTTCGCGACATGGTCTGTCTGTGTGTGTGTCTGTGTGTCCGTGTGTCTGTGTGTGTTCAATTTTAAGCATGAAGGAATTGAGCTATGAGGTTGAAATTTTATATTTAAGTTAGTCACCCGCCTAGGGCGTGAAAATAAGCTTTTAATCAAAATCGGCCAAAGAGTACTAGTACTTTACTGATGTACTTTTTCAGTTTTTTTCGATTTTCTCAAAATTCGCTCTAACGATTTTGATTAAAATTCAAAAATCAATTATTTTTTAGATGCTCTTTCAAATGTATATTCTCGTTTTGCCCTCAAAATTGTTTGAAGCACACTTTACTCTTGTGCTTCATAGGGAAGATAGGAGAAATGGTTGCCATGGTAACAAAATATAAATATTTTCCCATACTTATAGATTTTAACATCTGAATTCCATTGTTCCGTACTCTCGGGAACTAAATATATGTCGACACAAAAAATCTGGTGTGACAAGCACAGAACACAACTTTCGATTACCGAAGGTAAGAGAAAGTTGTGTGCTGTGCGACAGTCACACCAGATTTTTGTTAAAATATTCCCTCCTTATCAAGGAGAGAATGGCAGCCAAATTTTTTTTCTTTAAATATCGGCCCAATAAACGTTGACCCAATAAAATATTTAAATAAAAAAATTTGGCTCCCATTCTCTGCTTTTGCAACCCTTCCTTAATATTATACAACTCAACCAGCCACAACTATCTTCTTGTTTAATGTTGCTTAACTTTTACAATCGAAAGGAAAGAAAGGTTTTATATACATGTATTTAGTATTAAATTTAGGGAATTAAATTAATTTTAATAATAATAATAATAAATTATTTTTCTTTCTTGTCTTCGCGTCCCGTCGAAGTCCCCCCCCCCCCCCACCAAATCCCGTGAAAATAAAGGCAGTTGCCCCCCCTGCCCCTCGCTGGGTACGCCCATGGGCTAGACAGAGAAATACTAAAATATCATTTAACAATATTTAATAAAACCAGCGCCTTCGAGGGCGAAGGGGGCGAAGCTCAACTGGGGCGCCGTTTTTCGTTCGACCTTTTTTTTTGTTAGTATTCGAATCTCGTTCCAGCTTTTTTTGTAATTTTTCTCCGGATTTGTGATATAAAATGAATTTATTCTGAAATTTAAAAAAAAGCGGATGTGCGAGGGGCACCAAAAGCTTGATGAGCCTGGGGCGGGAATTAAATATCATTATTGCAAAAACATGGCGAGGTCTAAACGAAAGTTTTGAAGTCATTATTTCAAGTGGGTGTCATGTTAACTGTTGTGTCTCAAACATTCCTAAAATATCCCCTCAGAGGGTGGTGTGTGATGAGACACGTGTTGGGAAGAGATGTTCACTGAATGAATAATTATATAATTTAAATATCACCTAAGATAATGATTATCGCGAAATATAATCCAAGGCTAGACTTAAAAATAGACGAATGAATCAAGTATAGAAGTATAGAAGATAAAACAATTAAATTGAAAGTAAATTTTAAATTATTCTTTGTGTTAATAGATTTTAAATCTGGGAATTTATTCAGAATTTTTTTAATATTTTTATTTAGAGACAGGAAAATGAAAATATTAAACGAGTGTCCCTTAGAATAGGGTAAGTCAGTCTTGTTCGTTATTTTTATTTTTTTTTCTCTTTAGTTTGATTTTAAATTTTAATTAAATCAATTTCAACTTGGAGAATTCATCAAATTTATTGAAGTTATGTATTTTTTTTTTTTTTTTTTTTAAGGATGTGGCTAGCCGTACTTCTCTTCTTTGTTTTCTTGGGTCTTCTCGCTTATTTGGATTCTCTGAAACCTCGCCGATTTCCTCCAGGTATATCTTTTCAATTCAAGAGCGGATCCAGAGGAGTTTCTCGGGGGGGGGGGGTAATCTGGTGTGACTGGTCGCACAACACACAATCTTTTCTTATTTTCGGTAATTTAAAGGTGCATTCCCCCTCTCCCCCTTGTATCCGCCCTCTCGATAATTTAAATTTTATTTTTATAATATTCGTTTGATTAATTTAGACGAATGATGTTTATGTCATATAGCCGTCGTGATAATCCATATCAGGAATGTTGTCTTTGAAATAGTCAGATAATATTCCCCAGGGAAAAAATACGCCTATCAAAAATAATTAAACAAATTCACCCTTTTGTTTCATTTTAATTAATAATTGTAATAACTACATGGAAATGAAATTAATTCAAATTTTTATAATATAAATTTATAATGTTTAGCATAGCCTACAATGAAATTTACTATTTTTTTTATTTCATGTTAATTTTTAAAACGAATGGTAAGATTGTCTAATTATTTGGGATACGACAGTGGGTGTACTTGATTTTACTCCATATTTAGTTTAGCCTAGATCAGAGACGAAGATACAATGAAATTCTTTTTGTAGATTTAAATCGAAACTAGTAAGCTAAGACCAATCCAGATAGTAAAAGGCACGTACTTATCAGGTTAAAAGATGATATGCAAATTATATTGTTCCCAAAAATTAAGTCGAACCTTTAGCAAAAAAAAAAATAATAATAATAATTTTGTAGATTTAAGATGCTAAATGAATGGGATAGATTAATTGGCAAGTGAAGGCGATTTGTCCCGCAGGACCAAAATGGCTACCCATCTTGGGAAGTGCTCTGGAAGTACAGAGGTTACGCGAGAAGACGGGATATCTCTACCAGGCGGTAAACGAGCTTGGCAAGGCATACTATACTTCCATCTTGGGACTGAAGGTCGGCAAGGACAGGGTCGTCATTTGTATGGATATTCATACCATCCGGGAGATGTTGGCCAGGGAGGAGTTCGACGGCAGGCCTCATGGGCCATTCTACGAAACACGGACTTGGGGACAGCGAAGAGGTCCTTACCCGCATCTATCTTTTTCTCTCTAGTTATAAATTAGCTTATAATTCAGGCACATTTGAGTAATCTTTGAAAAGGGAAGAAAACTTTTTTTAAATTCTAAGATCCAGCAACGTTTTCCAAACTGGGAGGCGCGGACTAGTCTAAGGGGAGGCGCGAATATTAACCTAAGCGAGGAATTTTCTAAAAGAATGCTAAAGTTATATTAATAAAAATAATTTAAAAAATTGGAAAATTATAAGAATAAATTCAAATTTTAATAAGATACCCTTACAAAAGAAGAAAAAACAAACTCCAAAGATTATTCAAGAAAAATCCTGAATATGCTACTGAATTAACTATAGTTTGGAGGGAAAGTGGTGTAGGTTTTACGTGAAACATATTTATAAGTAAAATTATTTAGTAGAGTTATAAATTCAAATATTTCTTTCATTTATAACTTAGTGAAACCTCGCATATACTAAATAATTTTACTTGAATTAACTATTATAAAATCTGAGAAAATTGAGACAAAATTTTTTAAATAATTAGTAAAAGAATTAGATTTTCGGTTTAACTGTGGTTTATTTGTAAAAATTACAACGTTTCGGCCACAGAATGAGTGGCCAGAACGTTGTAATTTTTACAAATAAACCACAGTTACACCGAAAATCCAATTCTTTTACTAATGATAACAACTGTGAAAGCCTAAACTCCAAAATTCGTTTTAAATAATTATTTAGAAAAATGACCAACTAAAATAAACAGCGATATACAACACAAGGAAAATTTTCAAGGCCTTCCACATCTCAAAGAGATTATAGAATCAATTAATTAGGTATCTTTTAATCCTAAAATTAGAACAGGCTAGGAATTTATTAGTTTTTTACCCCCAGGGATTTTTTTTCCTAATTAAATCCGAAAGCTTTTCCTCTAACCCGTGATCGGGTGATTCAGAGAGAAGACATTAGCTTCTCGTACCTAGAATCACGGGTTCGCTTCCCGTCGCAAGCGAGAAAAATTTATTACAATTGAATTGGCCACCAAACGTTTGAAATAAATAGTTAGATGCCGAAAAAGACCTTAAATTTAAAAAAAAAACTTTTCCTCTATCTCAAGATCACATTATTATTATCAAAATGTTACAGTTTTATTAGTACCGACAAACGGGGTGAGAATGGTCAAAAATTCATATTTTCATTTATAACTCTTGCACCGTTTAGCAGAAAATAACGAAACTAAGTGGGATCATTGCTTAGTTTCTTGATTACTTACCCTGCGAATTATAATTTTTTTAGGTCTTAAGGAATCTGCATGACAATAAAATATGCGAGTGACCATACTCGCCCCGTATTTGGGGTGAGAATGGTCTTGCTTATTTTTAAGTGCAAAGTAAAGAGGATTTGGTCGGGGTTAGTATGGTTAGAAAGAACAAAGTTGATAATTCAAAAATATAATATTAATTTTTTTAATTTTTAAAACTATGAAAAAAATGATTAAGAAATTGTGACATTTCCAAATTGGCTGTTATCAAAAACAAGCCATCCTCTTCTCTCTTTGGTGGGAGTAGAGAGGGTTTTTAAGACATCTTTCCTGTCCACAGCTGCTATCTCAGGTTTGTCCGGGAAGATAAATTTTTCTCCTTTTTTTTCAGGAATAATATAGGGACTTCGTCGTCATTGTAGGTAGCCTCCCTGTCCTCTATCACTTGACCGATAAAATGTTTCACACTCTTCTTAACCCTCATTATTACTAATACAAACTTTTCTGGTCTGAGAAAGGTACACCTTCATCGTTTTCCACCTCAACTCGGTTATGATTTTCGATGACCATTCTCACCCCAAAAAACACTGAATTTTACAATTTTTTAAATAATTTTTTTTATAAATTAAACTGTATTACTATTAATAATAAGCAACTTATCAATAGTTGACCAACAAGTTGGTCGTGCACCACGAGACGTTTTAAGATAATCTTCCAGCCTGTGCTAACTTGACAACCAAAGTTATACCGACTTATCAAAATATGAACAAATATCCCTAATTTCCGATTTTTTTTTTATTATATTTTATAAAAAAAAAATTACCAAAACCAACTACCTCTTGAATAAACATGAGATACATTATTGCCACAAAAAAAAAAATAGCAAAAATACAAATTCAGAACATTCTACCGCTTAATTTCAAATATTCCTGCAAAACGACCATTCTCACCCCTCAGACCATTCTCACCCCGAAAGACGGTAACAATTTTGTTATCCACCTCGGGCGATAAACGAACAAACCTATTATTTGCAAATGACTGAGCCTGTATTCCTTGTACAGCTTTGAAATTAAAAATAAAAAATAGTTCCTCTTGCATGTATGCATTATGAGAATCGTGTAGGAGGAAAAGGTCTGTCTACTCTCATTGGTCTGGTGTCAATGTCCTGAGACAATTGTCCTCTAAGTCTTTGTATATTCCTTCTCAGAAAAAGGGTCCTCTTAGAAATCCCTTGTCTGTTTCGTCTCTTTCTTTCTTCCATATGTATATGAAAATAACATTTCGATTGCAGCAATGAATCAAAGCATTTTAACTAAGGTATCTGTACCAATATATATTGTATCAACATAATAATAAGTATCGTCTATATGGCCTTAGATGCCGAAAAGACAAAAAAGAGTATTTTGAAGTCAAAAATCAAAATTTATTTAACCATCATTACTAGTTAAGTGATTATTTTTTGTTTAACAATTGTAATGCCGCTCGGGCGGGTGTCTTTACAAATGTGAACAGGTGTGCTTCTAACCGACGAAGCTTTCTGGCAAGATCAAAGACGATTTGTACTACGACAACTACGTGAATTTGGTTTTGGCAAGCAGAGTATGGGAGAATTGATCGGAACGGAGGCCAAACATTTATTTGAGGCTGTTGAAAAACAAGCAAAGAACGCCAAGGATCACATTATACCAATGCACGATATTTTTGCGGTGTTTGTACTCAACACTCTGTGGTTCATGATGGCCGGAATCAGGTAAGAATCAAAATACCAACGATACAAGAACAAATAAATAAAAGAAAAATCTCGACATCGAATTTTTGACATGATCTTAATACTTTCTCTCTCTATATAAATACATAATGCACGGTATATATGCAAGAATATAATAATAATATTTATTTGGTCAGATTACAATTTTTTTTTTTTACATATATTTACGGTATATATGCAAGAGAAAGTAAAAAAATAGATGAATAGTTTTAAATAAAAATTTTATGAGTATAAAAATCAATTGTAGAAAGGAATATTATCAAAAAGAAAATAAATTATCCCCCCTATACAAAATATTATATAGGGTGTAAGCCCTCGGGGCATGGCGTAGAGGTTAGCGTGCTAACCTCATATACCAAACGTCGCGGGTTCGGACCCCAGGCACTCCGATGATTTTATTTAAGCCAATTGGATACCAAATGGCTTAAATAAGAAAGCCTGGACCCCATATATGTATATTTATCAATAACGGATATCGTAAAAAGTCTTATATGGCCTGAGTTGCCGAAAAGACTGTGTGAATGTGTGTGTGAGTGTGAGTGTGAATGAGAAAAAAGTGTGAGTGTTTAAAAAAAAAAAAAAAAAAATATATAGGGTGTAACAATGGTAGTGAGTAATATAGAAAACTTTTGTAAAGCATCGAAAAATATGAAGAAATAAAATAACAATATGGGGACGAAGCCTTAAGAGGGCGGAATTTTTTCTCAAATTTTCGAATTTACGTTAATATAAAAAATTAATTTAGGGTTTAAAAAATGATCTTTTCAAAAAAAGTCAATTTTGTAGTAACTCAAAAAAGTAGCCTATTACTTTCGAAAATTTGGAAAAAAAAATTACTACACCTAACTTAAGATTGCGCCCCCCCCCCTTTCTATTTTATTTCTGATGAAGGTGAGGAACAGGTGAATAGTAGCCTATGATTGAGAAGGTTGTTACAATAATAATTAAACTTGGAGATAATTAACAGGCCAATTTATCTAGATCGACTTTACTCAATATATATAGAGAGAGAAAGTATTGGATTCATGTCAAAAATTCGATGTCGAGATTTTGATGGATCTTCACGTTTTGGGGTCCCCTGAATCGAAAAAAGTGGCCTGTCTGTCTGTGTGTGTGTGTCTGTGTTCAATTTTAAGCATGAAGGAATTGAGCTATGAAGCTGAAATTTTAGATTTAAAATAAGCTTTTAATCAAAATCGACCACGAAGTACTAGTACTTTATGATGTATTTCTTCAGTGTTTTTCGATTTTCTCAAAATTTGCTCCAACTATTTTGATCAAAATTCAAAAATCAATTATTTTTTAGATGCTCTTTAAAATCTATATTCTCATTTTGCCATTGAAATCTTCTGAAGACCACTTTACTCTTGTACTTCATAGGAAAGATAGGAGAAATGGTTGCCATGGTAATCACACCAGATTTTTTGTAGGCTATTGAAGGTTTATATGCCGTAGTTTAAGGCTTTTCCCGCAAAAAAAAAAAATTAAGATTAATAAGCCCAAACACAATATCATTTAATTATAGTAGATTTGTATTTAGCATTTCTAATCTTCCAGTTAGAGAGCGAAAATGTTTTCATTTCCAATTAATTATTTTATCTTTTTCAGGTATAGCATCGAGGATAAAGAGTTGATGAAATTACAATCCCTTCTCACCGATTTATTCGCCAATATCGACATGGTTGGCTGCCTTTTCTCTCAATTCCCAGTTCTTCGGTTTGTTGCACCTGAACTTAGTGGATACAAACAATTTATTTATATTCACCAAAGAATATGGGAATTTCTAAAGGTAGATTGAAAATTTTATTTTTAATTAATAATAGCCTAGAGAAAAAGCGTCTTCAATGCGGAAGATTTTTCAAAAAAGAGTCGTCTTGATTAATAGTAAGATTTGTCACCTATATCTTCTCTATCCTCCCAACATAAAGCAGGAGCATATTTAGAATTTTTTCGGGGGTAGGGCGAACTCATTTGAGTTGTTTATTTCCCTTCAATTTTATAGGAAAAATTATTTATTTTAGTATTAGAATTGAGTTGTGTAAATTCAAGGTTCAAGTCTTCCCCTGGCTGTTAATAATGACATAAAACTTCCAAATTTTATACATATTGACTAATAATGCCATGAAACAAAGTGAGGGGGTGGCGTGACTGCTGGGCGCAATTTTTTTAGCTAAATATTTTTCCGAGATTTATTCATTTGTATAAGATAATAATATGCAATATATACCTCGATTCTCTCCTAACAAATCATAGGAATGTTTAACAATTTGTTGGTGACCCAAACGTCCCTTTCTCGAACCCGAGATCTCCAGCTTATCCGGGGTATACTCTAACCCCAGGACATACTCTAACTATAAACAGCAAAACCCTTATTAGGGATAGGGGTATTATTAATATTGTAGTTAAATATTTTTCGTGAAATATTCCTTTCTCTTGCTAAGTCCGAATTGAGGTTAATGGTAGATTGAATTCAATTATATTCAAATAAATAGATCTCGAAAAATATTTTACTAAAAAATAATGCCCCTACCCCTAATTAAGGTTTTGCTGCTTACAGTAGGATGTCAGACCAGACCAAGCAAGATGTCTGGCTGTCTGGTGGTATAACAAGCGAATGAGAATTTTTTCTTTAAAGATTTCTCACTTCTGTTCTCAGGTAAAGATGCAAGCTAATTGCATATACAGTATAGTGAAATGTAAATAATTGTTCGCGTGGTTGAGGGTCTGGTGGTCTGTTGCAAAGATAAGAACATCGATGCCCCGGGTAAGCTGGAGATCCCCGGGTTCGATTTCCGGAGGCCATGGGACGTTTGGCTTATCAATAAATAAACATACTCACAAAAAAGTAAAATAATTTTTTTAGCCCTATAAGCGGTCGACCCTTGTAAAATCTGGGGATTTCCTTATTCCCATGTATTTCTTTATAATTGAGTTTATTAAATAATGGAATACAAAATGGTAAACAATTTGAATACTTATTTAATACAACAAAGTTATATAAGAAGTAAAACTCATATAGTCAAGTTTTCTCCCAAGTAGTTTCTTTTAGATAAAATAAAGATTTAAATAGTATAAAATGGAGCCCGATGGTAATCCCACTCTCATGATACGGAAAACGTTTCAATTAAATGCGATTATAGTTATGTAATGGTGAGAGTTCATTAGCAGACAAACTGGTTTCTATATTCAGGAACGGAGAAGACGATTTGGAATCATCATTTTAGTTTTTATATCATTCAAGAATAAAAAAGTTATAAATATTGTTCTGATTCTACTATACAATGCGATAATCTTCCATTGCATCTTATAGAATGAATCAGTTATTTGAGAAACCCATAAGTCACATTTTTGGCGAAAATAAGTTTTTGTAAAAAATCGATAAGACTCATTGTTTTATAAAGAAATACCATAAGTCCTGGCTATATTAACCTACTGCTTACATGTATTACATGTATTTGAGAAACCCTATAAGTCAGGGTGTTGACGTAAAGGAATTCTACAACGATATTTTAAACTGGCCGACAACAACAAATAATGACGATCAGGAGATGAGCATGGGCGTAACTAGAGAATTTGACTGGGGTGGGCCATGGGACCAGCCATCCTCGCTGGGGGGGGGGCATGGGCCCAGCTTTCCTCCGGGGGGCCTGGAAAGCCCCATATTTTCTCATTTATTCTTGGGACAGGGAGCTTTCTGGGGGGAGGGCACGAGTCTTCTAGGGGGGGGGGGCAGGCCCCCCGACACCCCCCTAGTTACGCCCATGGAGATGAGGGATCATGATGACTGTTAATGTGCTAGTGCAACCTGCCAATAACCACTAATTTTATTCAATTTTATATTATTATGTTTTAATGTTTGGTCCAAAGTACTTTTATATAATTTATTTTAAAAGAACTCATGCACTTGGTATCCAATTATACCATATTTAACAAAAATATTTTGTTTTTATCGCACTATTTTATGTTTATTTGAGAAACAACACTTAAAATTCAATTCCAGGTGACGTATTTATAAATTCATGTAGCCTATATGTGATCCAAGGTAATGAAGAATATTGACAGTGTATTTGATATAGTAAAAAAGAATCAGACGGGAAAAATGTCCATCATTTGTCATTACCAATTTTTATTCAGTTTATTTCAGAACAAGATTCTAACCGAGCCCATTTATAGGAAATTAATCTATAAGAGAGCCCACAGAAAAACTAGATATCCTGGGTTCAATTTCCCGAGGTCATTAATAAAAAATAAACTCGGATAACAATAAAAATGCTCAATGTTATTAAATAGAGGCTCTAGCCCTCGGGGCTTGGTGTAGGGGTTAGCGTGCCAACCTCGTATACCAAAAGTCGCGGGTTCGGACCCAGGCAGTCCGATGATTTTATTTAAGGCATTTGGATACCAAATGGCTTAAATAGAAATGCCTGGTCCCCCAATAGATATATTTAAACATACGAGTATCGTAAAAAGCCTTAAATTATTTTAAAAAATATTTCGACACCTCAAATGAAAATTAATAAATTATTTTTTACTCTTTTTTTTAGGCAGAATTAGAAAAACATAAAGCAACATTCCAGAGCACATTTAATCGAGATTTTATGGACGTTTATCTCAAAGAATTATCTTCTAAAGAGAGGAAGGATAGCTTCACCGGTAAGCATAGGATTTTATAAAAATGTATTTCGATGCCTCTCTTTATATATTGTGTGATAGAATCGCAGCTGCTGGCCATCTGCATGGACATGTTCATGGCGGGGACCGAGACCACCGCTAAGACACTCGGCTTCTGCTTTCTATACCTTGTTCGAAATCAACAGGTTCAAAAACGTATCCAAAAAGAAATTGATACAGTCATTGGACGCGGAAGATTGCCAACTCTCAACGATCGCAAACAGTAAAAAAATGTTCTATTTGTCTTTCAATTATAATAAATTCCCTCAAAACTTTCTCGTATATTATTTTGGTATTGCGTCTGGGTGTGTGTGTGCTTAAAAACGCATGAAGCCAGATCGGTAAATTTGGTATATTCTCCTTACACTAAAATTGTAAATTTCTATCAACTTTTGGAGTAAATACGTCACCTGGAAGTAGTACTTTACCGAATAAGTTTTTTCAGAAATTTTGAAATTTTCAATTTTTTTGTCATATCATAATAAATTGAAAATTTCAAAATTTCTGAAAAAACTTATTAGGTAAAGTACTACTTCCAGGTGACATATTTACTCCAAAAGTTGATAGAAATCTACAATTTTAGTGTAAGGAGAATATACCAAATTTCATCGATCTGGCTGCATGCGTTTGTAAGCAACCGTGTTCAAACACACAGACAGACACACACCCACACACAGACATAATGGCAAAACTTTTTTTTTTTTTGACTCTGAGAGGTCTAAAACGTGGAGAAACATAAAAATCTTGAAGTCAAATATTTTGACGATTACAATACTTTCTCTTTATATACTATACGAGAAAGTAAAAATGGAAAATTCAGTGAGAGCTATATATTTTTATATTAAAAAGCAACTATGTTTCATCAATAAATTCTAAGGACGAATTTTAATAGACCTATCAATAAAAGGGTGTCGTTCACCAAAGTAACGAACCCCAAAGGGCGGAGGGGCAAAGCTCAACAAGGGCCGGTCTTAATTTATTCTTATGAAAGATTGGGGCGTCTCTGTATTCTTTTTTGGGCCTACTAAGGAGTCAAATGTCTTAAAAGGGCTTGGGGTCCAGGGGACGACCCCTTTTCGTCTTCACCTAAATATTGTTGCTTAATAAATCTCAAAAAGTCTAAATTGTTAAGATTAGAATACTTCTGTAAAAGTTAAACTAATGTAAATGTCATTTGAATGAAATGAATAATTTCGTCATGTTTTTAATATCTAACTCTTTGAATTTGTCAAAGATAAATAAATTATAATCATATATTTATTTTAAAAATGAATTAGAAATATATAAATTTTTATTATAACTCACCAAATGAAGCAGTGAATTAAAGCTGACCAGCGCTCGGACCAGGTCTGAAAGGGACGGCTTCCTCAGCCTTACTGATGAATCCAAGAGATATCCAAGTAGGTCAGGACTCTTGAACCTGCATGAACAGGAAAAAAACCATATAGAAAAGTATATCTATATATATTCTTGTCTATGTGTGTGTGACACAAACGAGATTGTTATATTATTTGCCACATGTATCATTTAAGTAGTGAAATATATTTTCTTTTTTAATAATTCATTACTCTATCTGAATGAATAGAACATTTTAATATAATTTCTATTTTCTCTCTGAGCACTTAAGGAGAATAGGTGGGTGGGAGATGGAATTATAAGAGTCCTGAACTGTAATTATTATTTTTTATGTGAAAATTATCTTTCGTAGACAAAAAATATTTATAAAATTTATATTTTGAAGAAAATATTAATAGGCTAATTTTGTTTTAATATTTTTAGGATGCCTTATTCTGAAGCAGCCGTACTTGAAAGCCTGCGAGTATTTACTGCTAGAGCTTTCAGTATTCCGCATCGTGCATTAAAGGATACTGAATTATGTGGATACTTTATTCCTAAAGTAAGGAAAATCTAAAAGATCAAGCAAATTTTAAAGACGAAGGAGAGAATATCGAATGGTGGAGAGGAGTAGATTCACATTCATTCAACTAATTAAAAAACGTACCCTCATCTAAAGATATTTGCATTCAAGGCTCCGAGAGTAGAAAAAACATTGGAGCCTTCCTAAACATTAAATCTAAAAAAAAATACTTAAATAATAAACCAGGAACTTTGCAGCCAGGATATTAAATAAAAAAAAATAAAAAAATATTTTATTTTATTTTTATTTGCCGACGTTTCGGTCGTCAATCACGACCTTCATCATGGCAAAATATTGTCAAGTATGATCTTAGGTGTTTTAATATTTACTGTATATGGAGGGGGGGTATTATATGTATAAAAAATTAAAAAGAAATTGTATATTGATTACAGTAAATATTAAAATACCTAAGATAGTGTATAGTTGACAATATTTTGCCCTCATGAAGGTCGTGATTGACGACCAAAACGTCGGCAAATAAAAATTAAATAAAATATTTTTTATTTAATCTCCTGGCTGCAAAGTTCCTTTTCGGATCCTGATTAAATCTCCACAGCCATAAAACATTAGCTAACTTAAATAATAAATTCGCGCGCCTTGTGCACCCTGCGCCTCTGCATTTTAATTAAAATTCTTTTATTTTTTAGGACACTATGCTTCTATGTAATTTCAATGGTCCTTTAATGGACCCCGAAATATGGGAGAATCCCGAAGAATTCCGACCAGAACGTTTCCTTGACAAAGAAGGCCATTTAAGAATTCCTGAACAATTTGCTCCTTTCGGTCTTGGTGAGTTTTTTTCTTATTATTATTAAGTGATCTGTTTTAAATAGGTTTCAGGATCGAAAAACCTGATCAAAACAATATATTTAAATAAAATTAATATAGGTCTAGGGATATTCAGTTTCTTGAGATATTTTTTTGAAAACTCACTATTCAAGTTCCACTCATGCGTTTTCTACTTGTGATTATTTCATTGTTTTTATAAAAGAAAATGAAAATCTTTATTGGAAAAATTTCTAGCTTTGAACCATGAAAGTTTCCATTAAAAAATATATTATATTTTCTTAAAAACAATGAAATAATCACAAGTAGAAAAGGCATGGGTGGGACTTAATATTGTCCCTTACTGTACACCGGACAATATAAAAGCAACTCAACAGCAATATAATATTGCTTCCCTGATGGTTCCTAGGCAAGCGAATGTAGAATCGCACACAGAGCAATATATAAGCAATCTAAGCTCGTGCTCAGATTACCACTATCTCCACTTTCGCTGATATTGTATTGCTGTTGCGTTGTTTGTTTTCATTTTGCCCAGTGTGCGGAGGGCCTAAACTTAATGTATCTACCGGAGAAAAGTATAGAAATATTTTAACTTAATTATAAAAGATAATTTTCTCATTTTATTGTATGTTAAAATATTGAAAAAAAAAAAAAAAAAACTTTTTAATCACCTCTTTATCTATCCTCTGTTTTTAGGTAAGCACCGTTGTATAGGAGAGAAACTTGCAAAGGCAAATATCTTCATCTTCATGACAACTTTGCTTCAGCGTCTTGATTTTCTTGTCCCTCCAGGCCAACAACCCCCAGAAACAGTTTTCGTCGACGGTGCCACCCCATCGACGAGACCATATAACGCTCTAGTCGTGCCAAGAGTACCTATGGAATAAAAAATATAAAAATAGTGAGTCTTATTTGTCATATTGTTATAACAGCACAAACAAATAAACAACAAATGGGATCTCGCTATAATTGTAAAATATGTATATGTGAATGAAGCTGTTTGTGATGATTTTTATATTATTATTTCATATTAATTTATATATAAATATATATATAATTTTACTAAAAAATTCAATCAATCCAAGTTTTTTTTCTCAGCCAAAGAATGATTCATAATATCCGAAAGTGATAGCTTGTAATTAATAGTAATAAACTTTACTGTCATACAGTAATTACAGGTGTATATAAAAAAATACCCGTTTACTATTAAAATTTATTTTGTAGATATATAAATAAATGTATAATTTAATAATTTTATTTAGAAAAAATAATAAAATAACTAAATAATGTTGATATGGAAAAATTTTAATTATTTTTTTAATATAAAGGAAAAATAATTTTGAGTTGTTGAGACGGAATGATCTGGTGTACTCAGGGGGTTGATAATAAAATCTATTTTTCTGACAAATCAATTGTTGGTGTAGAAATAATATTCAAATTTTTTAAAATTGTGAGTGTAAATAATTTTATTTTATTCATACACCTGAGAATTCCATTCTAAAGAGCCTTTAGATATACATATAATATTTATAATTATCCACAACTTTAACTTTAAAAATAGTTTATTGCTATAAAATCAAATTTCAACAAGAGTATAAATAAGTTTACAAAAAAAAGAGGAAATTTGGTAATGAAAGTATGAGTAAAATAAAATGTATCAAATGAGCATAGATCTCTTGCCAGGTGTATGGACCACCAAAGTTGGATTCTATAGCTGGTTATATAGGCCTAATCATTATTATTTCATGCTACTTTTCTCAAAGCAATTTTTGTATCTGTAACTTATAAAACCTTATTTCAAAGTCATTTATATATATATATATAAGTTGATATAAACTTACCATTTATTCAGATCAGACTTTAACCTTCATTTTTCGTGAAGCTGTTTTTTATTTTTTCTAAAAGAAATAAATCCATCCTTCTTAATTCAAATGTAAATGTTCACTTTCTTTTCAAGAGTTAAATTTTAATACTTTCCAGTCTAACAAAAGTTATGTAAAATTCTCACAAAGAAAATTCCGGATAGACAAAATGATGATGATGACGACATAGCACCAGCCAACAATCAACTAGTCTAATAATGGAGGCCGCCACTTCTTTTAATAACAAGAGATGCCAACATAACAGCGCCAAATTTTAAGTAAAGTAAGAATAAAATATAATGCAAGGAATTTATTTTTATTTTTTCAACATCCATATACATCAAAAAAATTATTTTTTAGTGCCTTAAATAATAAATAAATAAATTATAAAATTTTTATTATTCCAAATTAGATTTACAAATTAGACATGTAGCAGGGGCGTAAATAGGGGGGGGGGGCAAGAGCCCCCTACCCGAAGTTATTCAAATATATATATATATATATTTCTCTATTTTTATAGCTTATTTCTATATTTTTGTGTGAGAAAGTGCGCCGCATAAAAGTAATGAAAATAAGAAATATATTAATAATATATAAGTATTTTTAAAAATAAAACTTTTGTCTTTGAGAGAGCCCGGGCCCCTCCGGGCTCAGGTACATTTGTAGGGAAGGGGATATTTAAAAATGTTCGCCCACCCACTCCCCGAAAAATTCTATATACGCCCCTGACATGTAGAGTAAATTCCCTGGCATGGAGCTTATGCTCCCAATACGGTGTGCCTTAATTAATAAATTTAAATAGATAAATAATTTTAATGGAAGACTAAAAAATTCAAAATCGTCTCCAATTTACTAACGACATTTAGGGCCTCAACCCCAAAATACAAAAAAATAAATAAATAAAATAGAATGTGAAAGAAAAAACCACAAAAAAATAACTGTTTAAAGTTGGATTCATGGACCCCCGCAGCAATTCTCCCATTGATTTTCTTAAAAACATATAACCAAGTATTTATTGATTTAAATAAGCGAAAAATGTAGGTACCGCCGGGAGTCGCACCACGGATCCGTCGATTTACGCTCAACATGCCCTACTACCCGGCGGTACCTACATTTTTCGCTTATTTAAATTAATAAATACTTGGTTATATGTTTTTCATAATTACCTCATGGACCAACACATGATATATATAATTCTTTATTCATTGATTTTCTTGCCGGCCCTCTCTAACTTGCTGCATGCGCTTATAAGTGGGATCAATTGGACCATGAAAAGTCAGTATTGTAATATTAGAATATTACTAAATGAATGTACAAACTAAACAGTTTAAAAAAACCTAAAACGTGTTTACCTTCACTTTTAAATGATTAGTCAAATTGTTTTCAGACGAATTTGAATACAAAAAAAAAAAAATTACAGTGGTAACTCGAGATAAGATTGCCCTAACATACGAGTTATTTGAGATACGAGCTGTCGAAGATTTGTTTTGAAATACGAGCGAAATTTGAGATACGAGGAACGGCCAGCTGCGAAAATGTTGCAATGGTTGTACATCGGAGCTATTTAATGACACTTGCCTAACTCATTTGAGATACGAGCAAGGTTACCGGGCGAATTAAACTCATATCTCGAGATATCACTGTATTTACTATAGTAAATACATTAAAAAGATTATATGTTTTTAAATAAAAATATATTTATTTTTTTTTTTAAATAATTTATTTGTACAAATTAAAAAAGTAATTTGTATTAATTAAATTTTAATAATAATAAAATTTAAGAAACCAATTTTTAAACAATATAAAAAAATTAACAAAAAAATATTTTTACAGTAGACAAGGAATATCTTTAAAAATACATTTTCAAATAACAAATACAATATAAAAATAAACTTATTTTTGAAGTGTTGTTAATTTTGAAAAATTTAAGAGGCAGGGGTTGGGAGGCTTTTTAATCGAAGAAGAGAAAAGAAAAGAAGAGGAATGATGATGTGATAAATTTTAAAAATTAAATAAAAAAGTTTTTCTTTGGCTTGGTCCAAGGAGATTGGTTCCAGCTTTCCAAAAGCTCAGATATAATATTACTATATTATAGACACTTAGGTATCTGTTAGGCTATATTATATTGATTGTTAAAAAACATTTACTTTTTTTTAAATTAAATCAGCAGTTGACAATTATTTGAGCAGATTAGTGTGGCCAATATTTTTTTTTAGAAGAGTGGCGAATAAAAAAAAATGACAAATCTCGATTTACGAACAAAAAATAGCAAAAAACGAAGATGAAGAAAAGTTAAAAATTAAATAATCTTTAGAGATATTATATTAATTCCTCTAAGAAGATCATTGTAAATTTAACGAGTTGAGAATGATCTGAATGTTTAGAAATTGCATTTATAACAGTAACGGCGCTTGTTTTTTCTCAGTGAGGGGGCAGGAAAGGGACAAACATGCCAACAAGGGGAGGGGGGGGACAATATACATATAGACTATATCAACAGAGAAACAAAAAAAATCAGGGAGGCACCCAGGGGGGCAGATGCCATTGTCGGGGAGGAAGGGAGGGGCAAGCTTCCCCCCCCTTCCTTCGTAGCGCCGTCACTGATTTATAATGATCTAAATAAAGATGCTCGTAAATCGAAGTTTACCTTTTTATTAAGATAAAAATAAATAAAATAATAACCCCTTGTTTTGAAAACAAACACCTTTTTGAAAAGAAATTTTTTTTAAGTATGAGCAGGATGGCAGCCAGGAAACAAATTATACAAAAAATTTTAAGTTCATTTCAAGGGGTAGTGAGGAGAACAAGGTAGCCAATAGCAAAAAGAAAAAATATATTTTTTTTCTTCTGCTATATTTCGAACACTTGTCGACATTTCGGCCGATATTCTGGCCTTCATCAGGACAATGTGCTGTTTGCTTCGAGCTTAAAGGGGTTCTTGGCAACTCCTGATATAATGACTTCTGGTTCAAGACTATTGAACCAGAAGTCAAGATATCAGACGAATGTTCGCACCAACAATACGTCAGGAGTTGCCAAGAGCCCCTTTAAGCTCGAAGCAAACAGCACATTGTCCTGATGAAGGCCGGAATATCGGCCGAAACGTCGGCAAGTGTTCGAAATAAAGCAGAAGGAAAAAAAATATTTTTTCTTTATTGCTTTTGGCTGCCTTGATCACTGCCCATTATATGTACATTCTGAAATTAATCATTTATCCAATTTTTTTATTTCAATCGAAGACATTTCGGACGCAAATCGTGTCCTTCGTCAGGACAATTGATAGTCCGTATAATAGAGATGAGTGTATTTTTTTTAACAATATAAAATCACACTTTAATCACATTTAATGCGATGAGTGCCATCAAATATATACAGTTTCAAATAATGCATTACACATTCTTAAAGTGTGATGATTTTATATTGTTAAAAAAAATACACCCATCTTTATTATACTATCAATTGTCCTGAAGAAGGACACGATATGCGTCTGATTGAAATAAAAAAATTGAATAAAGATTGATTTACTATGTTTGTCTAATTTGATTCCTTATTAAGAAATCCTTATTATTGAGTAATACTTTTTTTTAATGTAATTTTTAATCAAATGATAAATGCCAACTTCTGATTTAGACTATTTTAATTTTATTTTATGCTAAATAATTAACTCTAAAATATAATTCGTTTATTTTTGATTAAATAAGTTCCCTGCAATCCCGTTTTTTAAACGATTTATTATTTTAAATTTTGTTTTTCGGGAAAAAGGCAAATTTCAAGCTGATAGTACAAGAATATGATATTTTTTCTTTTTTAAAGATTTTTTTTTTTGACGATTATTTTATTAAATTCTAATCGATTATTATTTATAAGAATATATTATGTTTAAATACACTCAAATAGTGAAGCAGGTTTTTATTTAGTTCTCAACTAAACAAAACAAGCATTTAAAAAAGAATCCGAAAATGTATTCTGTTTCACTAACGACACAAAGGAACGTCTATTCATGAGATTATCTTATGACCACGGTTTATTATTATTAGACAATTCTAATTTTTTAATCGAATTTAAATAAATGCTACAATAATTCGGAATCGAATATTTCTCGTAAATTTTATAATTTACAAATGGCATGAAATATATATATATATATATATATATACTGTATATATACCCAGACAGCTTGGAATATTGCAAATCTTACATATATTGCCAATATTGCATCAATATTCCAAAACTTGCAAAACATTGGCAATATTGCAGCTGAAATATTCCAAGCTAACCTTACAGGGAATATTGTAGCAACATTGCTGCTCTTTATAACTTACAGGAATATTGCGGCAATATTGCTGTTTGAGCTGCGATATTACAGCAATGTTGATGCAATATTGTCAATATTGTTAAATTGGCAATATTACTGCAAAATTTCAAGTTGTCTGGGTATACCCAGATATATATATATATATATATATATAATATGAAAAAAAAAAAGGAATAATGCTGAGACTTCTAATTAAATAACAAAGACATCAAATGTGTAGACGTAACGAGGAAGTTTCTATAGTGTAACCAAGTCCCAAATTAAATTGGGAAACCGAAATATTAATACTATAAAATATCAAGCACAAAATTATTTTGTAAAATATTGAGTTGGGAAAGAGCAAGTAAGGAAGCAGTAAAGAAAAGAAAGGCCTTTGGATGTCAAATGCCGAAAGGAGACGTTTCGAACAAAATTTATTCGTCTATCTTCAGTTCTTAAAGGCTTATATCTAATTTAGGCACAAAGTTGTCATTGGACACATGCACATGTATATTTAGAGCGAATATTTAAGCCAACGTGAGAATTAGAGGATTATCTTATAAAATAAACATGTACGCGGACTTATGAGCAACAAGACCAATGACAACTTTGTGTCTGAATTAGATTATAAGCCTACAAGAATTGAAGATGGACGAATAAATTTCGAACGGCCGATCGGCATTTGGCATCCAAAGGTATTGTTTTCTTTACTGCTCCCGTACGTGCTCTTTTTCAACTCGTAACATCAACTTCACTCCTGATTATAAATATTAATATATTATTAAAAAGGAACTACAGATAATATGAATCTACTTCAAATAAAGCAAAAAATTTAATTGCCGAAATTCAATACGAGATAGGCTAAGAAAAAAATTCTGACGAAATAGGAAATTTGGAATATAGTAATTATGAATTTCTGAATCGATTCAGGGGGTAAAATTTTGTATAGGCCCGTACAATGAGACACTAAGGTACATGTTTTTAAATAAATAAATAAAATTTCCATAAAAATATGACAAAATAATACTTTTAAATGAATTTTCTAAGAAAAACCATTACAAATAAAGAAATACTATCCAATAATATTGAAAGTTTTTAGTGTAGACCAGTATATAATTAAATTAATTTTAAAAGTCAGAGAAATTTCTTTCTTGGTCAATTCACAGATGGTGATAGAGGATATAAATAAAACGAATTTCTTAAAAAATTAGTTTTATACTTCAGAGCATCGTTTGGACATCTGGCTGACAATTGGCTCTGAAGAAGGCAGTTCATTGTGCCGAAACAAATGGAACCTTGCGCAAACATGTCAGCCAGATGTCCAAAGGATGCTCTGAAGTATAAAACAAATTTTTTAAGAAATTCGTTTTATTTATATCCTCTATTACCATCTGTGAATTGACCAAGAAAGGAACTACTGACTTAAAATTAATGAAATACTATCCCTAAGTTTTGGAGAAACATCTGAACGAATATTAGTTTTGTATTTTTGTGAAAGTTATTAAGATTCATACTATAAAACAGGTGTTACATCGTTTCCAAGATTGTTACTTAGTTTGTTGGATGGGAATGGCATTAATATCTAAAAAAAATAAATTATTTTTGTTCTTTTTGCAGACGGTCAACTTCAGATATTTAAAATTATAAATTAATTATTTATTTATAAATATTAATAGTAAGAAACATTCATACATTTGTCTCAATTTTAACTATAACTATATAATTATTTATAAATAAATAATTCAATTGTAAAGTTGGCCGTAAAAAAAATCTCCATCAGAAAATTTAAGTAACTCACAAAAATCCAAAACTATCCCTAAGGTCCTGTTTCTGAATCCTTGATCAAGTAGATTGATTATCTTTGGCTAAGCGACTTGTGATGAAGAAACTCTCATCAATACTAAATTTTATTATAAAATACCAATACCACATATCATCGTTTTATTATTAAAAGAAGTCTTAAAAGATATTTGCTTTATTTTCTTTTTGAATGAATATTAAAATGATGAGATGTGGTTTTTTTTTTATAGGGTAATATAGTAGTGAAAGAAGTTTCTAAATCGTATAAGCCATTGACGAAGAAACAGCCCCCTATCCTTATAAAATATATTAACAACAATCCAGCCTTCATTAGGGTAGGGGCAAAGTATAGTTGTGGCTCTCTTTTGCTTACATGATCCTAAAGTCTCAGCCTTTTAATTGTGTATCTAAAGATTGTAAATTATAAAATTAGTGGAATAACTGATTCCAAAATTGTATTGAATTAATTTTTCACTGATAGTTTCAATATATATATATATATACAGCACATAAACTACCCGTCAAAAAAGAATAAAACTTTTGTTTTTAGAAAAATGTACCTATTATAAAGATATTCTTGTTTATTAAACATTTAATATTTTATTCATTTCTAACAAGTAAATTTTATATAGGTCCTATCATTTTAAAATAAAAAAAATTATAATTTAAATCAAATAAAGACAAATATGTTGATATTAGGAATCAATCGAATATTCGGTTTCAGCCAAAAACCAGCCGAAACTTTCGGCCGGCCGAAATATGGCTTTGAAAAGATGGGATGAGACTGGCACGTAAAAAAAAAAAGGTCAAATGATTTCCCCCATGAGGGAGAAAAAAATGTATGCCTTCCCATAAAAAGGTAAAATGATTCCCATTGAAAGGAAATAATTTTTCCGCCCGATGGCAAAGGGACGGCAAAATTTAGTCTTCTTAAAAAAAAAAGGTAAAATGATATGAATTTTGTATAGAAAATACAAGTTTCTGTTTTGGCCGAAACCAAGATTGAAGCCGAAATTCGGTTTCGGTTTTGGCTGAAAATCTTGTTTCGGTCGGACCCTAGTTGATATGCCTTCATATTCACCAAAATTTTAAAAATTTATCATAATTTTTGTTATTATATTTTATTAAAAATCCTTACAAAAAGGAAATTTTGAACTAAACTTATCAGAAATATGCTGATTAGAGCGACAAATTTAATATCGATCTATTTAATTTAAGGATAAGTGTAAGTTAGTTTCTTGGCAATGAGAAAATAATTTTTTAGAGTGTTTTCTCAGAATATTTCGAAGGAAGTATTTCGGAAAAAACACTAAAATATTTTAATAAAAAGAATTTGATTTTCGGTTTATTGTGGTTTTTAAAAGTTAAAACGTTTGGGCCACTCATTTAGTGGCCTTCTTCAGGTACAATTCAGCTAAGATTACAAAGTGTGTTACGTCTGTGACAATCTCATAAGAATTAATGATTCAAATGAGATTGTCACAGATGTAACACACTTTGTAATCTTAGCTGAATTGTACCTGAAGAAGGTCTCAGAATGAGTGGCTGAAATATTGCAACTTTTGTAAATAAACCACAGTTAAACCGAAAATCAAATTCTTTTATTAATGATAAACAACAGTGAAAGCCTAAACTTCAAAACTTTAAAGTTATTTTCTTATTGCCAACTAGCTTACACCTATCCTCATATATCTACTTGGCACGCCACATCCTTTATTTAATTTAAATTGTACTTATTTGATTAAAATGATTTGTATTTGTGTTTAATCTTGTTAGAAATTTTTAAAATATCTAATGGTTTTAGAATACAAAAAAAATCTATAGCCTTTCGACTTTTTTGACGGGCAAATTTATATATTGAAATGGCCGCCGAGAGGGATTTCTTTCTGCGGGCAAATTTATATATTGAAATGGCCGCCGAGAGGGATTTTTTCTGCGGGCAATTTATATATTGAAATGGCCGCCGAGAGGGATTTCTTTCTGCGGCCTTGTATATTATATATATATTTGCGTTTCACATTATTAAATTATTATAATCTGCAAAAAATACAAATAATAATAAATCTTTTTTTTTTTTAGTGATGTATTAAATATCTAACAATAATAATATTTCTCTTCAATTCGCTGTTTATTTTATTTCAGTCAGGGGACGTCTTAATACTGTACTTGAACAGAGATTTATTTCAGTTCATATTTAATATTATTATCACAGTTAAAACACAACCACCCTATGTTGTGTGTGTTTATAATAAATACGAAATTTCTGTTTAGATTTAGAATGTAATCCGAGAAGCGGCTGCGTTGAAGAGAAGCAGCCAAACGTAGGGTCATTGAATTGAACGTGGTCCACTTGAAGATTTCACCTCTACTATGGGTTCTAAGTCGAAACTGTTTATAAAACGTTTAACTCTAACTGAAGCTGATCGAGATTCTTCAGCAGGAATAAGGAGAATCTAAAAAAGAAAAATAAAAGATTTAAGTTAATAAATTATAAACAATATAGATCGATAAGTAAATATAAATATCGTATTTTTATACCAAGAAAAAACTTTTTAAGTATATTACTTTACAAGAAAATATTCTGTTATATATTGTTTTTTTACTGTATTTGGTTAAACATATGTATTAATTTTTGATTAAAATTAAAAACAAAATTTTTATTGTTTAAAGGAGTTTTTTTTAGTCTCTCTTCGCAATGGATTGATAAAAATTTTAAATATTTTATTATGTGCTAAAATATAAAAAATAAATAAATAAAAAGAAATTAGCAAATAATTTTCCAAATTACAAAAATAAATGGATTAAAAAGAACTTCATTTACTTACTTCAAAAGAAAAAGCACATTCGAAGTAAAAAAAATCATTTTCATTTAATTCAAAAAACAGTTGAACACTGGTGAGAAGTTGTTTTAAAAATTTTTGAACATCTATTTGTTTGAATTCATAACTATTTAAAAAATATTCCGAGATCCGCAAAAAAAAAAAATAAAAAATCGAAATAAAGCCATAATTCAAAAATATTTGATTAAAACCACTTTTCGAACATTCAAAATGCTAAATGTGTTTATTAAAGCTTTTGTGGTTTGTATTATTATTATTATCGGAGTTTTTAATTATAGTCTGTACAGTATTTATATTTTTAATAAATAATTAATAACAAAATGTGGTCTATAATTAAAAATTCCCCTAATAATAATTCAAAATGCCATTTTCAATTTTTAATAAATCCGACTTTCTGACTGAAATGAATATTTAGTCAGTATAGTTCGTTTCCAATTTTAGGCATTAAGATTTATTTAAATTATATTGGATATCACAAATATGTAAATAGTATACAGGGTGCAATTTATATGGTATCAAATATAAAAAAACAAAAAACCATTTTTGAAATATATATATATATCAAACCCCTTCTGACTGCATCTGCGACTGCATTTGTTTAGATACGTTTATTTAAATATTACCCCTCTAAAAATAGTATTTTAGCTTTAATCTCTTCTGGTATGTTATTTTAAAAATTAAAGTGAATTAATTGAGGAAGAAAGCATAAATTTCAAAATAAAAATGTTTGCTTTTTGCTTGACAAAACCCTCCATTAAAATGTTTCGCTAGGGGGGGGGGGGGGATGTTCATTCGCAATGAAATAGACTATTCGAAGGCTTCATAAGCATCAGAGTAACTAGGGGATTATTAATTAATAGTAAATTAATTAATCCGATACACGCAGATTTTTTAAGTGAAATACTAATTGGTGCAATTCGCTATTTTTAAATTTTACATTACGCTCCGGGATTAAATCAAAATTAAAAGGCTTACAGATAAGCTGTAAGCTCTATTGGAGTGTAAAATAGAATCAGAGAATGAATTTCAAAAAAAAAAAAATAGGAGCCAAATAAGATATTAATAAAATGGCAAAGAAATTATAGGAAAAAATTTATTTCTTTTTAATTTCATTAATTATTTTACCTCCTATTTTTTTATTTAATTCAATTGATATAACATTTGTAAAAAATGAAAATAATTTAAATTTTGCAATTTTATGGGAAAAAATAATAAACTAAGTACAACTAAAATTACTACTTACCTCGCTGAGAATCGCCCAATTATCGCTGTATCCATGAACGGAAAGACGCAAAGCAGAAATTGGACAAATTCGTTGATCAATCACCCCTTCAGCAACACCAAGAGTATTAAATTGACCTAAAAAAAGACAGAAAATTATAATTTATCATTTAGGAAACAATAAAATTGTAGAAAAATAAAAACATTTTACAAAAATACTAATATATATAATTCGTGAATGTTCGTCTGTTACGCTCTATTCGGGCAGCTTCTCGTTAGAATTTCGAAATCAAATTTTACAAGAAAATTATTTTCATTTCGAAATACTTTTTGAGTTATTAATTTCTTAAATAACGATTTCTCCCATAGGAAAAATAGTAATAGAGAATTATTCAACTATTCATAATTTGGGACAGAGGGGGTATTTATAGCAGATTAAGAATGAATATTCATATTTATAATCAAAGAAAGAGAGGAAATAACCAGCAAAGTTTTACACTTTTATTTTGATACATGACGCCGCCCTATAATTTTTTTGTATGTGTATATCGGCCATAAATAAACAATTCTGTAAATATAGGGTGGCCATCTGATGCCAAGCTTGTTATAAGCAAATGAATATTATGCTTTAATATTTACTGACTTTTTTATTTATAGCGATCGACAAAAAAAATCATTACTTACACTGATGAGGCCAACCAGAAATATTTGCAAAAATTAAATAAATAGTGTTGAAGATGGATATAGCTGGATAATTCTCGTCTTTCTTTGATTATAAATTATTCAGCAACGATCCTTCATAACTATAGATGCTGGTGAATAAGATTTAAGAGCCAATTTTATTTTTTTTTAATTTCCGAAATAAAATACTTGACAAATCTCGTTCATCAATGCTGAGTGGATCAAGAATTATTGCGGCAGCCAATATAAAAAGTATTATTTTTTTAGATTTTTCTATTGTGGAACATCTCTCCGTTGCCATCGGTCTAGTATAATTAAAATATAGACCTATCTTATAAACCCTAATTACTTAAGTGGCCTAAGAAGCCGAGAAGGAAAATTTTCTATGTACTGAATATGGAAGAGGATGCAGCCAAATAATTGAGCCTCTATTTGGTAATAAACACTCTTTATTGGAACGTTTCGGCTGGGATCAACCCTGACATCTCCAGCCTTCAAAGAGCATATTTAAATTTTATATACATAAATAGAGTTATCATTTGTTAATACTAGTTATTTGCATTTTATGTTCAACGAATGTAATAATGACAACTCTATTTATGTGTATAAAATTTAAATAAGCTCTTTGAAGGCTGAAGATGGCAGGGTTGATCCCAGCCGAAATGTTCCAATAAAGAGTGTTTATTACCAAATAGAGGCTCAATTATTTGGCTGCATCCTCTTTCCTATTCAACATATCAGCTATTATTCAATTTTCTATGTGCTGCCACGACAATTTTGAATACTTCATATTGATATATCGCCTGCTGAGAATGCTGAGTGGCGAAAGTCCGAAATTCAACAATTCGACAAAAGGCGTTTGTTTGAAAGTTTTATAAACAAATATATTTAATTAGCCGGGCAACAAATGAATAAGCCAGAATCAATAGCAAAGAATGGAAATATATTTTCGTCAGTTTGGCTCTCAAAAGAGAAGACGTTTTAACAACTTTGGCTAGGCTTAACTCAAAAATTGAATTTTTGGACTTTCGCCACTATGATTCTCAGCAGGAGATATATTTATATTTAATTTTAATAAGGAAAAAAAGACCAAGAAAAATTACCAAGAATATAGTATCCATCACTTGTAACTTGATAAATATCAGCTGCATTACTGGAATTACTTAAAACTTCTACAGTTGTGTTATAAAAGCGATCTGCAGGATTTTCTGGATTACCACTTCGAAAAAGAAAACTGAAAAAGAAAAATTAATATAAATTAGGTTGAGTGTTGGGTATATAACCAGCGTTTAGTCGAACACTAATCAAGGCAGACTGTAACTATAACGGTTGCCAGTTTCAGTTTCTTAAGAAACTTTCAATGACACTGAAAATGGCAACTGTGATACATAGTTACCGAAACGTCTCCCTTGATTAAAATGTAAAGGCGTTCGACTACATGCTAGTTTTATTCCTCCCGATTCCAGAAAAATAAATATTTTAATTTTATATAAGAATACAAATTTACTAAAGGCAATTTTTTTTTTAAATTTTTTATTTTAATTGACTAGCATAGAAATAGCTGTATTGTGTATATGTGTATAATGTCTATTCTCCTGGATATCTCTACAGGTTGTAAGAATTTTGAAACGTTAAAAAGGACCAAGATGAGAAAGGAAAGGCGAGGGAGTTAGTTGAAAGGGACGAACTCCCCAAGGCTAAATGCTCTGTGTCCATTGCTCCTTGGTGTTTCAAAGCTTTAGATTTTTTGAACAGTAAACTCCAGAGTCATAGTCAAAATATTCTATTAGATATCCAAAAGAGAGAAGAATCTAGTCCACGACTAGGCATACATTGTCTATTCCACAAATTCGACAATCGCACTGCCTATTTTGTGTAATAAGCAGAAAGTGAATAATAAATTTTGTATTGTCTTATTTATTATTTAAATCAGATAGATTACAGTTTTATTTTTAAATAATAAATATTTTGACCTTTCAAAATTATTCTCATATCGCCTGCTGAGAATCATAGTGGTGAAAGTCCGAAAAATCAATTTTTGAGTTAAGCCTACCAAACATTTTTAAAACGTATTTTGCTATTGATTCTGGCTTATTAATTTGTTGCCCGGCTATTTAAATGTATATATGACCGTCCACATGAAAAGATACCAAATCTTCACAGGGCTAAATTTTCAAAAGAGCCGATTTACTAAAAAAGTTCAAAAAAAATCGATTTGTTTTTTTATTACTGATTCCGATTCTCTAGTTTTTCATCTTATATGATGAAATATTCGATTAATCAGAATCGATGTATTTTATATATAAAAATTGAAAAAAACAAGACAAAGATAAGAGAAAAGGGACCAAACAAACTTTAAACTTATTTTTCTCAAAACTAGGTTTTTTATAACCAAAATTTTAAAAATTCCCATCTTCCAAACAAAAAATGATAAAAAAAATTCTAAAAATCCTGGCTTGATGTGTTCTGTACAGAAAGTATAAAAACTCAATTTTGACCCCTATGAAGATTTGGTACCTTTTCATGTGACGGTCATATATACATTTAAATAGCCGGGCAACAAATTAATAGGCCAGGCGCCTTTTCTCGAATTGTCGATTTCGGACTTTCGCCTCTATGAATCTCAGCAAGCGATATATATGTTACTAGCTGCGGTAGGGTTGCCTTCGGCAACCCTACCCCGCTAGCCCTGGCGGGCGGCGTCTCGGGATATGACTAAGAGTTGTCCAGATAAATGTATTTTAATTAATTATGAAAAAGAGTTTTTATTTTTTATTTTAAATATTTGATTAATATATTTTTCAATTATTTACACCCTAAGGAAGCGTAATTTTAAATTTTATTAAAAACGAATGAAAAATAAATTTCAGGGGGGGGCAGGGGGGTGATTGAACTTTCTGAGGTCTAAAATACCATTTTTCAATTATTTACACCCTAAGGAAGCGTAATTTTAAATTTTATTAAAAACGAATGAAAAATAAATTTCAGGGGGGGGGGGGGTGATTGAACTTTCTGAGGTCTAAAATACCATTTTTCAATTATTTACACCCTAAGAAAGCAACATTTTAAATTTTATTAAAATCGAATGAAAAATAAATTTCAGGGGGGGTCAGGGGGTGATTGAACTTTCTGATGTCTAAAATACCATTTTTCAATTATTTACACCCTAAGAAAGCAACATTTTAAATTTTATTAAAATCGAATGAAAAATAAATTTCAGGGGGGTCAGGGGGGTGATTGAACTTTCTGGGGTCTAAAATACCATTTTTCAATTATTTACACCCTAAGAAAGCGTCATTTTAAATTTTATTAAAATCGAATAAAAAATAAATTTTAGGGGGGGGTCAGGGGGGTGATTGAACTTTCTGGGGTCTAAAATACCATTTTTCAATTATTTACACCCTAAGAAAGCGTCATTTTAAATTTTATTAAAATCGAATAAAAAATAAATTTTAGGGGGGTCAGGGGGTGATTGAACTTTCTGGGGTCTAAAATACCATTTTTCAATTATTTACACCCTAAGAAAGCAACATTTTAAATTTTATTAAAATCGAATGAAAAATAAATTTCAGGGGGGTCAGGGGGGTGATTGAACTTTCTGGGGTCTAAAATACCATTTTTCAATTATTTACACCCTAAGAAAGCGTCATTTTAAATTTTATTAAAATCGAATGAAAAATAAAAAAATAAAATTTTAGGGGGGGGGGGGTGGGGGCGCAGAGCGGAAAAATCTTTTCAAATGTCGAATTGTTAGGGGGAGGAAGAGTTTTTATTTTTCATTTTAAAGATTTGATAAATATATTTTCCGTAAAGCGAGTTAGATCCTGTTTTCCAATGCTTTGCTATGGGGTAATTGATAACCCCCAAAAAGGGGGGTTCCCTACCCCTAATTCGATATAATGATAGCCTAAAACCACCCCCGGAAAATTCCCTACCCATTAAAAAAAACTCCATGAAAATCGGTCCAGTAGTTTCGGAGTCTATGCGTTACAAACAGACAGACAGACAGACAGACAGACAGACAGACAGACAGACAGACAGACAGACAGACAGACAGACAGACAGACAGAGATTGTCTTTTATATAATAGTATAGATATACCTTTTTATGCAGAGAGGTTGCACTAGTTGGAAATCCAAATGATCTCCTGGTTCTGGGAGCAGACCCCAAAAGAATGATTCTCCTTGATAAGCTCGTTGTAATGTATACTGTTTGTAGTGTTTAATACTTGATGAAACTCGAGCTTCTGGATTTTTATGGGAACGATATAAAGATGCTTTGCCATAATGTTTATCCTAAAAAAAAAAAAAAAATATTATTCGGAGAAAAGTTGTTCTTAATGTTCGACATCAGGAAGAGCAAGTACTAGAGCAGAAAATAATCAAAAAGCATTTGTAGTACTAGTACTTACACTTCTTGAAAAAAAATATATATATAAATATATATATATATTTATAATATATACCGGGTGGGCCATTAGTGCGTGGACGGAAGATTGTGGGCTTATTAACGGACATTTTTAAAGTTTGTTGATCGTATATAATGTGGGGCCTTTAGGGCTACAAATTAAAAAATATTTTTGTTCCAATTGCACTTTTTATACAGGGTGACCCATATCAAAGTTATGTTTTTTTAAATAGAACGCCCTGTATATTATTGCATATTTGGATTCTACGGCCAATTTTAGTATGACTTTATGTCATGCAATGTATTCTAAAACAAACCGTTTAGACGCAAATCGGGCTTGTGAAAAAACTGCTGTCTGGAAAAAATTGAATATCTCGCGAACCATAATACCTAGGGGGCTGTTCTTTTGTGATCTTAGTAATCATGAAATGTACTAATGTGGGCCAGATGGGTAGCCCGGAATTATTCTTATGTTGGGAGATATGGCTATGCCAATTTGGAAAATTTCAAACATGGATAACTTTATTTTTTCAAATGGAACATGCTACTTTTTTGATGCCAAGGGACGTGAAATTTAATTCTCTTTCTAATGACATAAGGTTGTCTATATCTATCTTTGGTAGTTTTCTTTTTATTCCAAAATATCTGATAACGAAAAAAAATACATTTATTATAGACAAAACCATTTAAAAAAACAATCCAAACTCAAACAAAATTGTAATAAATGGAAAAGATATGCTAAATATTCGAAAATGTATTGAAATTTCCTTTAAAATCATTTATTTGAACTTCCCGAAAAAGAAATTAGGGTTATGTTTAGGTTAGGAGGTGCGCCATCTTGTTGAAAAATCATACCCTAATTTTAGCAAGCGGGAGCTTCTTCTAGGAGTTCAAATAAATGATTTTAAAGAAATTTCAACACATTTTCGAATATTTAACATATCTTTCCATTTATTACAATTTTGTTTGAGTTTGGATTGTTTTTTTAAATGGTTTTGTCTATCAATAAATGTATTTTTTCGTTATCAGATATTTTGGAATAAAAAGAAAACTACCAAAATAGTATAGACAACCTTATGTCATTAGAAGAAATTAAACTCACTCCCTTGGCATCAAAAAGTAGCATGTTCCATTTGAAAAAATAAAGTTATCCATGTTTGAAATTTTCCAAATTGGCATAGCCTATCTCCCAACATAAGAATAATTCCGGGCTACCCATCTCCCACATTAGTACATTTCATGATTACTAAGATCACAAAAGAACAGCCCCCTAGGTATTATGGTTCGCGAGATATTCAATTTTTCTAGACAGCAGTTTTTTCACAAAAGCCCGATTTGCGTCTAAACGTTTGTTTTAGAATACATTGCATGACATAAAGTCATACTAAAATTGGCCGTAGAATCCAAATATGCAATAATATACAGGGCGTTCCATTTAAAAAAACATAACTTTGATATGGGTCACCCTGTATAAAAAGTGCAATTGGAACAAAAATATTTTTTAATTTGTAGCCCTAAAGGCCCCACATTATATACGATCAACAAACTTTAAAAATGTCCGTTAATAAGCCCACAATCTTCCGTCCACGCACTAATGGCCCACCCGGTATATATATATATGACAGCAAATTACAATATGTTTTTGTGTTTGATTGGGTAAAAATTGCGCCCCCTGGAGTCGAACCAGAACCTCCAGCTTTCGCGACGGGCAGAATTTACCTTTACTTTTGGAAGTCCTGGTTCAACTCCAGAGGGCGCAATTTTTGCGCATTCAAACACAAAATCCTCTATCTTTAACGTATATTTATTTATTTATTTTATTTATTACATGATTCGCCCTTCCCCATCCAGGGGTTTAGGATTTTACATTTTTATACATAGTAATACACATAGGCCTACATATATAACAATAATATATATTCACTTTAAAACACTGTTCGGGGGGTTTCTATATCTTTAACGTATATTGACTGGCTTATTTACAGTCTATTGATATTTGATTGAAAAAAAATCCATCTTTTTTCAAATACATACCGGTATATAGACTATATATATATATATATATACGTACGTATTTATAATTATAATAGAGGGATGGAGATATCAGTCAAATTGGAATGCTAGATGTTCAATAAAACTCCCAGAATAAGACGTTTCGGCCTGAATTTATTTGGCCATCTTGAGTTAATGGAAATTATGCGCAAAGCGCAAGTGTGATTGAACCAGGATTTGTCAATATTTATTGAAGTTCGAGCATTTCAATTTGGCTGATCTCCATTCCTCTATTATAATCACATCATGGAACAACTTCAAGCAATCACGTGGATATAATTCAAAACAGACTTTTCATATAGCTCTTTCTAATTCATGATGGCTTAAAAATAAAAAAAATAATAGAAATAAATTTATTGAAATTTACCTTAAGATTTTGTACTTTTCCAGGCAAAGAGGAATGTATCCCAATATGTTGAAATAATGAGGGTTTATAATGAACCCAGAGTTTGTCTTTCGCTTTGCGACATTTTTTCTAAAAATAAAAAAAACAAAATAAAATTAATTAATAATATTGAGATGATGGCTGAACTATTAGAAGATATGAAAGGATGGCAGCCAGGAAAGAAATCAGACAAAAAATTCAATCAATTTTTATCTAATTTTATTACGATCGCCGACGTTTCGGACGCAAATCGCGCCCTTCCTCAGGACCTATGATCAATGAGACAAACATATTTGATAAAAGTTTAACAAGAATTTTTTAAATACATTTCATTACAAAAACTTACAATCGATGGTTAATGAAATACAGATGGACGTATTTTTTTAATTAACAATATATAAACACAATTCACGGGTGTGAGATGCATTGTTTTGTACAGGGCCGGAACTAGGAGATTTTTTTAGGGGGGCAAAATTTAATTTGCCGCCCCCTCCTTAAAATTTTCCCTGATCTCAAAAATTTTTCTCCGAAAATTTTTTTTTTTCGCGGAACCAAATTTTCCCGTCCGAAAAAATATTTTACCTTTTTTTAGAGACGCAAAATTTGCCGCCCCCTGATATCTGCCGCCCGGGGCACAGTGCACCCACTGCCCCCCCCCCTAGATCCGGCCCTGGTTTTGTACTGTATATATTTGCTGTTACTCATTGAACCCTTTCGCATTAAATGTATTAACATATCTATTTTTCAATCATATAAAGGCTTTTTGTTCTTAAATTAGAATATTTTAAAATAGATTTAAATAGATTTCTTTTTATAAACTTTCACTTAAATTATTATCTCCTTTTCATTTCCAATATAATAATTATAAATTGATAAAATTTAAAATATCATACTATATAATAAAGCCCTAAGACCGTGTCCGATGTGTGAAACAACCAATCAGGCCTCAGGGATAGCGCTGATTGGCGAAATACAGAGAGGGCGGAGCCGGAGAGGCAAATTCAAATTTTTTTTTAACCAGGAGAGAATATCAATTTGGTTTCTTCCCTAAAGCCTTCCCTTGATAAGAATCTAAATTCGTTGTTTCAGAGTTTTTTTAAATTCGGCAGCCCCCCCCCCCCGAAATTTTTAATTCTTCTATTTCTTCAAATAAAAACATGCTTTTTTGGATTTAAAATTCTTCAATGAATATCTATCAAGGGATTTAAAAGTTTTAATATTTTTTGTGTAATTGCCCCCCCCCCCGAAATTTTTAATTCTTCTATTTCTTCAAATAAAAACATGCTTTTTTGGATTTAAAATTCTTGAATGAATATCTATCAAGGGATTTAAAAGTTTAAATATTTTTTGTATAATTGCCCCCCCCTCCCTCCGAAAAATTTAATTCTTCTGTTTCTTCAAATCTTAACATGCTTTTTTGGATTTAAAATTCTTCAATTTCAAATATTAACATGCTTTTTTGGATTTAAAATTCTTGAATGAATATCTATCAAGGGATTTAAAAGTTTAAATATTTTTTGTATAATTGCCCCCCCCCCCCCTCCCTCCGAAAAATTTAATTCTTCTGTTTCTTCAAATCTTAACATGCTTTTTTGGATTTAAAATTCTTCAATTTCAAATATTAACATGCTTTTTTGGATTTAAAATTCTTGAATGAATATCTATCAAGGGATTTAAAAGTTTAAATATTTTTTGTGTAATTGCCCCCCCCCCCCCCCGAAATTTTTAATTCTTCTGTTTCTTCAAATATTAACATGCTTTTTTGGATTTAAAATTCTTGAATGAATATCTATCAAGGGGTTTAAAAGTTTAAAGATTTATTGTGCAATTGCCCCACCCCCGAAATTTTTATTTTAAAATTCTTGATTTTTTTTAATAGGTCCCTGTCCGCCTGATTTCATTTGCATGCCTGTTGGCTTGAATCAGTTTATTAAAGGGAAATTTAGGCTTGCTTCTTGCCCGTAATTTTCTCATGGCCTTCAAAACCCAGAGGCCGGGCAGGGCGAATACTCAAATTTTAAACTTGATTCATTGTATTTTCATTTAGGCAAAAATAATATGGGCTTTAAAATTAAGAGAAAAACTACTGATCACGTATCGAGACGCCGCCCGCCAGGGCCAAGTTGAATGGGCGCGGCGAAGCCGCGCCTTTCTCAACTTGTTTTCATATAAAGTGCTAAGGCCCTGAATGTCGTCTTTGTAGTTGCATGCTGTTTTTCTGTATTTTTTTATAGCAATCATTTCGGCAAATTCGAGTCTAAATTGGTTGCTATCTTGATATAATAATTCACAATTGTTAAAAAACGTCGGCGATCGTAATAAAATTAGATAAAAATTGATTGAATTTTTTGTCTGATTTCTTTCCTGGCTGCCATCCTCTCATAAAATTAATTAATCTTTCAAAATAATCTTCATATACCTTAATAAAATTTTGTCTTTAGTCATCTACTTTATTAAGGCTTATGCCTATATCTCTTACTATATATAGCCTACCCAGTATATAAGAATATATTTATAAATTGAGAAGAATTTTCTTTTAATATACTAATTTGTCCCATTTAATCAAAATAAAAGTTTTAAAAATAAAAATGATTTGTTGCTTACAGAATCTTCGTCTAATCGACATTGTTTAGTCTGGAGTAGATTATCTAATAGCCAATCGCATGGTTTATCGTTGTAGAACATAAGGAAAAACTGGACTAGTACAGGTAAATCTGCGCATTTAAACATTTTTCCTAAAAAAAAAATAAAGAATAAGATTTAATTAAAAATGTAGATTATGATGGACAAAAAGATCTATTTAAATTCGGTCTAGAGATTCCAAAAATGAAATGACCGACATGAAGAACATGTGGGATGAGAGCATTTATTTATATTTGGAACCTGCCGATAATCGAATCTAAAGGATTTATTCATTTTTTATTAGATCAGATATATGAAAGGTAAACATACCAATAAAACCAAGTTGACAGAATTCGATGAGAAACCAAGGCTTATGGCTTACAATCCTATCAAGAGCGAATTTACGCATTGTGGCGACATAATCTTTTTTGGCCAGAATATCATCTTCAAGTTGAACATAAAAAGTTCCCCGAGGTTGAGCGTAAGCCATCAAGAAGGCCAGATCTAGATTTTGTTTTGTCCTCCATCGAACTCTGGCTGGTGCATCGCCTAAGGTCCTTGGCACGCGGTCCAGGTCAGGATAGTAGGATGCTGGAGGTGAGATCACTTCAACAAGACCACTTGCAAGAACATCGGAGAAACTGAAAAATCCGATAAAAAACATTGGTTAATACCAGCTTAATCAGCAGTAGCTTTGTTTAGATATTAAAATTTTTTAAATTCTTTTTGGGGAAAGTTCTAGCAATTTAGAAAATTGCTCGCTGAGGAAAAGGGGGGGGGGGGGGGGGGGGGGCGCCCCCCCCCCCCCCCCCGCCCCCCCCCGGGCGCCCCCCCCCCCACCCACAGGCGCGCCCGAAGGAAAAAAAAAAAAAGGAGAGGGGTTTTTTTTTTTAAATAGATAAAAAAAAAAGGGGGGTTTTTTTTTTAAAATATAATAAAATAAAAAAAAAAACCCCCTGGTGGGGCTCCCCCCCCCCCCCCCCAAAGGGTAGTTACGCCGCTGGCTGTGGCTAATATTCGCGCCTCCCCTTAGACTAGTCCGCGCCTCCCAGTTTGGTAACCGCTGTTTTAGATACAAAAAAAAAACTCAATTTTACAAAAAATTGGGATGTGTTTCTCTCTGCAAGCAACAAATGCCATACCGGTATGGGATTATACTACTAAATATAAATAAATAAATTCTGTAATCCATTCCAAGAAAAAAATATCAAAATGTTTAGAGAAAGTGCGAAATAAAAATTATATGAAGAGCATCTATCAAATAACTCAGAATCTTATCATGAAGGGAAAAATTATTTTTTTTTTTTTTTGATCATTAAAACACGAAAAAGATGAAAACTCTTCAAATGATTAAGCGATAAAAAAGAGGAGATAAGGATTTAGAGGCGTGCACATAAAACTAGAATCTAAAATATTCTAAAGAGAGAAGGAAAAAAAAAATAAATTTATTTACGAGGAAGAGATAAATAAATGATTAATTTAAATTGTAAAATAACATTCCTCACTTACTGTAATTCAATTTCTTTCGCAACTTGCAAGACGTAACTTCTATCGGTCTGGAACAAATAAAAAAAAGAAACCAATTAAAAAAAGAGATTCAATTTAATAAATAATTATGTTTAATCCTATTTAAAAATTAAGTTTTATATTTAAAAAAATCTGGTGTGACTGGTCGCACAGCACCAGGGCTGGATCTAAGGGGGGGGGGGGAGGCAGTGGGTGCACGTGCCCCGGGCGGCAGATATCAGGGGGGCGGCAATTAAAGAAAGATAAAAATTTCTGGTTACGCGGGTGGCAAAAATTTAGCGTCTCTAAAAAAAGGCAAAAAATTTTTTCGGACGGAAAAAAATTTTGGTTCCGCGCGAGAAAAATATGTTCCCGGGCGGCACACGAAAAAAATTTTGGTTCCGCGGGCGGCAAAAATTTTGTGTCATTCGGACGGGAAAATTTGGTTCCGCAAAAAAAAAAAAAAAAATTTCGCAGAAAAATTTTTGAGATGAGGGAAAATTTTAAGGAGGGGGCGGCAAATTAAATTTTGCCCCCCCCCCCTAAAAAAATCTCCTAGTTCCGGCCCTGCACAGCACACAACTTTCTCTTAAACTTGAATATTAATATCTTATTCAAATGAATCTATCTCGAAAATTATTTAAATAAAATTATATACAAGGTGTCCGAGTTATCAAAAGAAATTGTATAGTGTATAACAATAATACAAACGCATTTTTACTTAGTATACCATACCTATTAAAACTCACTGATAAAGTAGCATACGAAGTATTATAATGCGACCCTCCTAATTTCATTTTTTTTTTAAAGCGGCCTTGGGGCATTGCAGTGATCAGGGACAGCCCTGGTCTAAAGGGAAAAGTTACCTCTGCGATGAAAACAATGATGAGAGTGTCGTTTAGATCCTGGACTCCAATATTTTCGACTAGATTGCGCAGTGTACCTAGAAGATAACTCTGTACGCTGCGACGAACAGTAGGAACCCCAAGGACCATCGTCACTGCAACAAAAAATAAAATAAAATAATAATTAATATTTTAATTAAAAAATTTGGCGAACCAAAATAAACTTATTTTATTTTGGACTTTAGAGTTCATTATTTTATTATTAAGTGAAGTGTCTCAATTTCAATTGTGCTAATTATACTTTTTTGCATGGGTATGAAATAACTTTTAATATAATACCGTAATATATTCATACCCTCCATTTTTTTGTTCTTCACTAGTTAACCCGAAAATCAGGTTATTCTCTAAATAAAAACGTTAACTTTTAACATCTGAAATCAGCGTTAATTCATTTTATCACTCCTTTAAATCTTTAACGCCAGAGAGTTGGATAGAAGCGGCGAGACATTTAGTCAAGAGTGTTAAAAATTAATGTCATGTCTAGGGGGTGCCTTTAATATATTAATGCCGTATTAAATGCATATATAGTTTTTATCTTTTCTTAGACGCCCGCGGCCCAGTTCCAATCAGCCCGCAGTCCACAAGTGGGCCAAGGCCCACGGGTTGGGAATCGCTGGTTTAGAGAATAGCATTTGTTAACGTTGGTGTAACAGATAGGCCTACAAGATTGAAATTAACAGCGCGATATGTTTTTGATGGGTGTAAAAACACAAACAAGCAGAAAACAGATAGCTTCATATGGATCGTTAACACCTGATGCTAAAAAGTAAAAAGTAAATGCTGTTAAAACTTGGTTTGGAGAATATGATTTTTTAACCCAGATGTTACTTTTTAACACCCAATTTATTTATGATATTATATTTTAACGTCTGCTTTTAGAGAATAGACTTGAATAAGGTCTACTATAAAACATCCATTATTTTTTATTATTTTAGAAAACAATATTTTTTAATAGAAAATGTTTTCAAATTTTTAATACGAGCCAACAATCCATTAGAGTAGAGTAAGTTCGAATGTAATGTATATTCAGTCATCCCCAATAGGAATAAATGACACTTGCCATTCATCAATGTAACTCAGCGGGAGTTTAATCGAAAACATATTTTCCAATATTCTAAAAATATTTGCACTTTTTTTAATTTAAATTTTTTTATAAAACCGTTTGGTCATTCATTCAGATTTAATGTATGAGAGAGCTCTTGAGTTTATTATTATTTATTAAAAACTCGTCTCTTCCTGTTTGTTTTTCTTTTTTTCTTCAATTATTTTAAAATAATTAAAAATAATAATAATAATATGCATATTAAATTATTTTCTTCAAAACCGATAATTATGAATAAGTGGTATCGATTGATTTGGTCCTAAATTTCTATGCATTGGCGTGTATAAATTTATTCTTGTAAAGTGTAAAGTGAAGAAAAAGCACTTGACCAAGTTAATAATGAATTTTTAAATTAATTGCTCTAGCGTTCTATGTATGCATGTTAAATTTACTTAGAAATTTATATAGTCGCCTGAATGACTCGACCCATTCATGCATTTTTAGGTAAATTTATCTAGAGGGGATAATTTCATGCGAACATAATTACTAGACAGATTGCGGTAATCCGAAACCCGTAAATCCTAAATTTTGAAAAACACCCCAAATTGTGTTAATCTCTTATTGGACTCATTTAGGCCTAATTCTAGGGATTAAAGCTTTATGTGCTTAATCATACCGATTATTTTATTACATTTTTTAAAGTGAAACTTTTATTTTCTTTTGAGACACACTCAGTTAACGTAAGAAAGATTTAAAAAAAAATTAACGATTTATGGTAATTTAGTGATTATATTTAATTGAAAAATTTTAGTTTAAAGTTTTATGAAGAAGAAAAGGAGTTTATTACTTAATAATTGAATTTCTCGCTTTAGTTCTTTCTCATTCACCGATGTAGAAATATAATAAAGGTGGTTGGTTAATTTAAGGACCAGATGTTCTGTTCAAATCTCAAGTAAATCTTTTATAAATTGAACAATCTAAAAACGGGCTAATCTCGTTTAAATTAAACTTATAACAGTTGAAAATAAAGCTAGTTATAAAAAAAAAAAATTATGTTATCTATTTAAAGAATAAAAAGGCAAGCAAAGGAAAAAATTTATATAAATAATTTTGAAAAATGGCCCTGGTAATCAGGGGCGGATTAAGGGTGGGGGCGGTGGGGTGATCGCCCCCCCCCCCTCCCCGAGAAGAAATTCATAAAGTTATAAAAACTAGTAATCAAAAGAAATTATGATTTCTGCTCTTTAATTTCAATTGAATTTGTTACCAATCAATTAAAATAAATAGGAAAGGCCATAGATGCCGACAAAGTCCTTAAATAAAAAAAAAATAAAAAAAACCGTCCCCCCCCCCGCCGACAAAATTGCATTAATCTGCCACTGTTCTTAGCATGTTTTACCAACCAAGGGAACAAACATTTATTTAAATTAAATTCACTGGCCGGGAATAATATTCTTTAAAATTTCAATAAATAGGAAAAAAGTTATATTTAACAATTTTTGCGAGTAGGCCTATGTTAATTTCTCGAAAATCGGAATCGAACCTCGATCTCCAGTATATACGGGGCATCGGTGTGCTTTCCTTTGCACCAGGCCACCGGGTCTTCAATTACATCAACAAATATTCGCATTCCCAGAAATGCAATACTAACTGCATATAGAGAAAATATATTTGCGTTGGTGTAATCGAGGGTCCGGTGGGCTGGTGCAAAGGAAAGCCCTGGAGATCCCAGTTTCCATTCCCGGGAACCAAGGGAGTTTTGACCAACAAACAAATACTCCACAGCACACCAACTCCACCCACATACTCAAAAAAATTGTTAAATATTCCTATGACTTATTTTTTGATCCAATTATTTTACCAAAAGCAAAGATATAATATATATTTATAACGCAGTTTATTTATTAATCCTAAAGAAATAAAAATAGTAAGCTTAATACTGTATTTGTTCATCTCTTTGATAAATCATTTTATTTTCAATAAAAAAGGATAAAAAAAGAAATTTTATCTAAATATTACTTTATCGATTTAGGAATATATATATTGAATCAAATGAACAAACATCAAGATAATTAAAATGATGGATTGGATATTTAAATAATAATATAGAAAGAGAATTTATAGAAGAAAAGACAAAGGATTTTGAAACAAGTTCAGACCAGTAGAAAGAGATATTAATTTTTATATTATAAAAAAATTTATTTTAAGAGAAAATAAATTCAAGGCAGTAATGAAGACTTTTTTCAAGAGTTTTCACAGTTTTCATTAATAAAAAAAATCTGATCTTTTGCTAAAAAAAGGTCAAATGATTAAAACGTAAGCAGCAAAAATTTTCCGGAGTGCGGAAAAAAAATTTTCGCAGGGCGGAAAAATTTTGTTTCCCTTAAAACAAAAAGTAAAATGATTTTCACTTTTTACAGAAAAGAAAAAATTTACCGCAGGGCGGAAAAAATTTCGTTTTATAAGGGAAAAAAAGGAAAGGTGCCCCTAGTATGTAATGTTATTCCTAACGCCCTTTGAGGTGCCGTGCACTTCAAAAGGTTGCGAAACACTGCTCTAGATGGTTGTCTAACTAAATTTCAACCTCCTAGCTCAAATCCTTAATGCTTTAAATTGAACACACACACACTGACAGACCTTGTTTCGAAAACCACTTTTATGGATTCAAGGGGCCTCAAAACGTGTATATCTACCTCGACATCGAATAAAAACGAGGCTAGTCCTGGGCGCTAGCTTTATTCGAAATTTAATTATTTCTTACGAAAGGTGATTTCAAATCGTATCAATATCAATAAGATAATAAAGCTAAAATGTGGACAGAAAATCCGTTGAGAGATGTAAGGATATCTAAATTTACTAGTAAGTATATGTGCTAAGCTAAGAACTCTGAGATCCCATCCGAGAAACGTGTTTATATCTGATTGCTGACCTATTAAATAGAAGACAAGAGACAAAAGAGTAAATACAAAAACAAATAAATCCGAAATTTAACAGATCCCTGAGCCATTAGATAGATTAGAATAATCCATTGATTATGTTTTTTAGTTATATTCTTTGTTTTGGCTAGCAATTATTACGTGTGTGTATATAGGGTCTATATGAATAATATTTTTTATGAAGCAACTAATTTTATCTTTTACACATATTTAAACAAAGAATTAATATAACGATTGAACTGAAATTTACCTAAAATGGCCTTGAAGTTTAGGAGAAATTCGATTTTTTTAAGGAGCAATGCGTGAAGTGGACTGCTATCAAGCGACGCCATGATGCATCTGACGAGGGAAATAAAAAATTGAAAACTTTAACACAGATCATGTTATCACTACAAGAGCCGAAGCTCAACTGAGGGCTCTTTGGATTCTCCTGTATATTATAGGTTAGACTCGAACGTCAGCTCCAATCACAGATCTTCCTATTAGGTTGGATACTCTTTGGCCTAGCATCTTGGGAGTAGAGCCCATTGAGATAGATAATTGGCAAAGGTCCAACTTCTTTTAATTTAAATACTATACGAATATAGGCCTATTATGAGAATAATAATTAAAAATAATTATTATAAAAAATTTAAACTCTCTTTGAAAGAGGAGAGAAAACAATTAAAGTTTATTTATTATTTTGTAATAAAAAGTAAAAATCATCATCATTACTATATATAAAGCGCTAGCCGCTGACTTCCTGTCCTTGTGTGTATGTGCCTATCAGGGCGCTGATTGGCCAGAATAAAAGGAAGTTGAGTCAGAGAGGAAAATTTAACTTCGGAAAATTTCCAAACAGTTATTAAGAATAAATTTGATGCAAGGCGAGCAAGGTTGTCCAGGGGCGCAGCCACCTGACAAGTGGAATTTTTTCATTTGGAATAATTCATATTGTATTTAAAAAGAATCAATAAGCTCAAAATAATTATTTAAAAAAAAAAAAATCTAATGAATGAAATCTAAACTTGAAAGAAATATAATTAAAGATTGAATTAAATTTTTTCCATGTCATGGTTGAGATTGTCTTTCAAATGAAAAAAAAAAAAAAAAAGAAATCATCCATTATTCTTTGACTTTATTGAGTCAAGAAAAGTGGAAAGATGAATCTGGTTGAAAAAATATCATTAAAATTAAATATCAAAAGTCCGCATTCAAAGGAAATGTTTTTTTGCCTTTGATTACACTCGAATAAAAGAATAAATGTATTTAATTTTAATTTCTATATGTAAGTAAAAAATTCATTTCTTTATTTTATTTTTTTCTATTATTTGTTTATTTATTTATTCAAATCGAGTTCAAAGTGTTTGCAATTTTACTAAAGAAAAGGAATGACAATTTCTTTGAATTTTTGAGAATAAGAGAAGAAGGAAGAAGATACAATGGCTTATTTTAAATAACAGTGACGCCCATCAAAGGGTTGTAGAAAGAGGAAATTAAATAAATGTTCAAAAGACGATATTGGAGCAAGGAGCTGCTGTTGTTGCTCCTTGCCTACCTTTCCAGGGGCAATGAAATTTCTTTAAGAATTCCGTCTTTGAAGTTTATTCATTAGAAGCTTGGTTTATCAATAAGAATGAGGGTTTTAACCTATGATATTCAAGAATTAATATTTGAGTTAGACTGCTATGGATATTTTTATAATTCTAAAGAAACACATCAAAAGAAAAATAAGGAAATGAATAAAAATTTATAAAATCAGGAATATATTTGAAATATTATATGCCTGATTTTATTATTACTAAAGGCACAACCTGCCACTGGGACATACATTATTTTATCTAAAAGATTAATGTTAATATACAATAGATTAGAAAAGAGGTAATTAATTTAAAAGCAATGTCAAGGAGAGCTCGGGCCCTGGTTTGATACCCAGAGGAAAAGAGGCTGTTGAAAGCCGGAAACCAACAATACACGCATTTTTTCTCAATAATATTCTAATGTATCTCTTTGAAGATAACTAATATATACAGTATGTTTTCTTCTTCTGCTTCTTTCCTTGCCCTATTCCCGTTATGCGGGGTCGGCGAACCTCACTTTTTTCCCTCCAACCCTATCATGCATTTTGCGACCGGAAGGCCGGCCCGTCGTGAGGCCTGACGCCTCTTGAAAAGAGGAAGGAAGAGACAGACATACAAAGAAATGAAGAACTGCTTGTCACAGCTCGGGAAGCTCGTGGTCACCATCCACGTACCCATAAGATGTGGGCCCCTGAGCATGTATATATACAGTATCTACAGTGTATTAAAATTTAAATAAGTCCAAATAATATTAGTAAATAAGAGAAGAGGTATTCATGTTGTCAGAGATCTTGCAGGGAAAATAATATTTAATAACATAAAATAAAGATTTACTTTTAAGTGGAACTTTTATTTGATGGTCTCAAATTTTTTTTTATTTTCACATTTATTGGCGACTGAATTGCACAGTTTCGGCAGATAATGCCTGTTATTCAAGGACAAATTTTCTATATATGTTTGTATATGCCGATATGTATCGACCAAAGTAGTATTAACAACTTATCGTCCTGAAGAAAGGGAATGATGTGTTCCCGAAACGCCGACGAAATCTAAGGTGAATTTCTTTTTTACTGTATAGGCCTACTGACTGCCTCTCTCACTTTTCAGTAGTAAGTATCAATGAATATTTAGAGAATGGAACGGCATTAACTCCCAATTATCTCTTCAGTCTTAAAAATTTATATAATGTTCATGCCCATGGTATTATATAAAAAAAAAAAATATTAAAATTTTACCATTATTATATCAATCTATTATTATCTGAAGTATAATTTAAAATGTTAGAAGTTTTATTTTTTAATAAATTCAGAAAAATTTTATATTAATAATTATTTTATAGGCTAAAGATTATGTAGAAAAAAAAGTTTTAACTTCTTTTAAAATATGAGCACGCTTAACTAAATTGCAAAGATGCATATCTAAGTAAATGGAATAAAACAAAAGAAAAAAACAACGCCGTCTCTCTAACTCTCTTCCTTTAGGATTTAGAATATTAAAAAAAAAATTGAGAAAACCATTTTTTTTCTCTTTAGCTCTATTATTTATACCAAATACGTATCCACTTTGGTTATATCTCAAATATCACCTCATTTAAAGTTTATAATTTTGTTTTGCTTTAATATTTTTAAGTGTCTTTATCACAATTTTCCTAAAGTTTGATCAATGGAAATAAGTTTGTGTCTTGTTTGTTTCAACTGGAAGATGATTGGGATTGGTCCTGAAGAGTGTTCGCATAATT